>VZSE01005864.1:978860-1013788 GCA_013398275.1 Promerops cafer
AAATTTTTTTTTTTTTTTTTTTTTTTTTTTTTTTTTTTTTTTTTTTTTTTTTGCCCCTTGCAACCCTACCAATGCAAAAACTCAAACCTATCACTCAAAATCTTTCTGCTCTTTCATCTCCTTTCTCTCTCTCTTTTTTTTTTTTTTTAATTCATATTTATTTTTGAGGACCAGTAAACCTACAGAAGAGCATCTGCTGGACCCTGCGTGGAGAAGCAGACATGTGGAAGCCTTGCAAATGTAAAAGCCAGGAGTGGGTCGGGCCCCAGATGGTGAGTGCTTGCTCTTAACAGGGAGAGTCTTTATCCTGCAAAAGAAGGGAGGTAGCACCCTCTAGCACTGAGCCTTTGCTACCACTCCAATGACAGGCACTGCCAAACATAAATCAGAGTGATAACAGCCTCTGCTGGGGATTCAGACCCACATTTTCCTGCATGGAAGATAAAATCTTTTCTGGTTCTTAATTCAATCACATACCCAACTGGCAATCTTGCATATCAAAATGGGAATCCTGGGAGGCTGCTGGAATATGCAGATCAACAGAAGCTAATTAGCATTTACTTGCAACCATCCTTAACTGATTGGCAGCACAGCTGTGGGGACCAAGCAGAACATGCTGAGTTGCATATTTGTATGGCCACCTGCCATTTGGTGGGATCCAAAATAGTGTAAACTACCACTTCACAATAACTCAGTGACCTTAGTTTTGAAGTAATATTGAACAGACATATTTGGCTAAGTGTATAATTAGTGCTTATTTCACCTGACACACAGTTCAACAATAGGCTGTGCAGCAGTACCTTCCTAATTCGACATGTTGATGTCTTAATTGAGATTGACAACTTGTTAGAGAGGTATTGCATTTCCAACACAGGCTGAGATCTACCCATCATCACCAACTTCTCTGAGCATATGAAACAATGTGCTTTTGTGCCTTAAAACATATTCCAGCTATTCAGATCTGAACAATCAAACATGAGGGGAGCTCCCTGATGAAAGCAACGGGTCCAATTCTTGCAGGGGCTTTGTGTGAATGATTTTATTGCTTTGCTCCTGATACGTAGTGGAGTGGGGTATGACCCAGAAAATAAAAATGTCAGGAAGCATAACAACAAAAAAAATAAAGGGAGAAAGCATACTTAGGCAGAAGGAATGTCAGCATTGGAGTCCAGCTCGCACAATGGTGGTGAAGTGAAAATGAATGAAAGCTGTACCAAGTATTTACTGTAAAATATTGAGAAGAGAGTGGTGCCTCCCAAGGTTAAGCAAGCAAAGATCTGTAGCCTGACTGTCTCATCATCCTAATCTGGAAATCTGGATTACCTGAACATTGGGATACCTCTTTGCTTCCAGGCAAAAATATCTGAAGGAGATCACATTTGTGTATCCATTGCAAACAAAATAGAAATTACCTCTGTCAATGTTTTCTCAGCGTGCCTGGACTGGCTTGTAGCAACAAGATATTTGATTCTGTTTTAGACTGCATGCCAGAAAATTGAAAATAAATAAATAAATAAATATATATATATAATCTGCATCTGATAAGTGATAAGAAAATTATATCTAGGATTGCTGATATAGTGAAATGTAATGAAATATATAGGCAGTGCTAGAATAGTGGAAGATGTAGGAGTGTAACAATAGGTCACAATGGAGTTCTTCATTTGTATGTTTCCAAAGGGGACCACAGCCTGTGGAAAAATAAGTCCCTTCAATCAAAATATGTTCTCATTATTCCTGTGTCACATATGTACAGGAGCAAGGCCTGGAGTTCATCTGCTGTTCTTTAACTGAGAAAATGCCATAAAAAATCCTGCTATGCCATTCTTGGTGTGCTAGGGATAAGTATATTCAGAGATATTCTGGAGGCACACAACCACAAGGCATTACATGTTATTAAAGCCCACACATTTAAGCACATTCCTGATAATGCAAGAGGAGAAGTGGCCAAGTTCAGAACCCTCCTCTCCGTACCCCCATGTACCATGTGAGGTATGGATGGACAGAATCCACCAGGCCAGTAGGTCCAGGTGAGCTGCCTCTGCAGAAGTCATTCCAATAATTGCTTGATGCTTGCTCTTTGCCACATTCATTGTCACTGAATGTTGCAGCAGCTCTGTTCTTGAGCCCTGATGTGAAGGCTTTGCACACATAGCCCCAGAACTGCCTTGGCTCTCTTTCTGTAGCCACGCTGAATCAAACCATCTGCCTCATTCAGCTACTGAAAGAGAAAAATCTCAACTTGACTACTAAAAAACCCTGCCAGATAAGCAAATACTTCTGAGCTAAGGCTTTGTAGGCAATTTACCTCTGTTGCAATGAATTTTGCAATATGTGATAAATACTGCAAGGTGTTGTAGATGTAGCCTCTGGGCCCAAAGGCAACTGAAGGTAACAGAAATGCTCCTGTTGTCTTGGATGTGCTTTAATCACTGAAAATTACAATGAAATTTTGTACTTTTGTTTCTGGACATAAACAGGGATGCCCTCAAGTTAAGGAGATTATATTTGTCAAGGATCTTGCTCCTGCCCAGACAGATGTGGATTTCCTAGAATGTTACTTGGACACTGTTTTGTGAGGATCTGAGCAGGATTTGTAGCTGCTTAAATGCAGAGTGGAAGAAGTGTTGGAGGTTCAGCTGATGGGCAACTTGACAGCCCATTGAGCAGATTGCTGCAGCTCTGGGCTGCATGCATGGAAAGCCAGGAGCATTGGCTCCCAAGCACCAAGACTCCCATTCATCTGGGACTTCCAAGTTCTTGTCTCTGTATTATGCAACCAAGTGGAATTTTAATTGGAGACTTATCCAAATTGCCTGATAATTTTTCAAACCGTCTAGATTTCCTTCTTCTCCTTCCAAATCAGAATGAAAACAAACTCCAGAATATTAAAATAATTCCCGTGCCAGAATTCCATATCTTCATCCAAGTCTGCTTCTATATTTGTGTCACAATAGGGTTTGGGACTGAGCTGTGTCATATTGCATCATGCTGTGGGAATAGCAGCCTGACATTGTTCATGCTCATCACAGTGCCCTTTATGTATAAAGATGATTGTAGCTCATCTCCAGGTGTTCCTAGGGAATGCACTGACCCCATGCTGTGTACCCCAGCCAGTTGTTTCTCTCACATTTTCACCAGAGCATGGCACTGGTATCATGACTGCTCTGTCACCTTTCCAATGAAACTGGCTCTCACTTAGGAAACTCAAGAGCTAAAGAAGCTTAAATATGACAAAAGGCTACTGGACCCTGCAGAAGACAAAATACTTTGTGCCATCCCTGAAGTTGGAGAGGCGGACTCTGCTGGAATTAAAGAAAATTATATGTATCTTGGTTTCCTGTTAGTGAAGAAAAGCACTGTGCCTGTTTAGGAGCACATTCTAGAATTTCACTTAATGGAAATGTCCATCTCTCACATCCAGGAGAGATCTCATAAGCACCAGGGCAGTTCATCCATCAGGCAGGCTCTGGAACACCCTTTCATTAGGATTTGTCCTGATCAGTGGTGATGATTTAATAGTTAATTGGAGCACTCCAGTTTGAAGCCTGTGCTGCAAGCAGCAGTGGGATGCAGTCCTCACTGAAGACTTTTGCTTCTTTTCCACTATGCAAAATAACAAAAAAGACTAATCTTAAAACTGCTCTTAATGAGTATAACCAAAATATTAACAGTAGTAAACAAGAATACATTTGCTCATAACTTGTCATATCAGTGTAATAAATTAAGCCAGAAACACATTAACATTTGACAGCTTAAACAATGCAGGAAAAAATACAAACCTCACAGGGACTATGTGAAGCATGTTGGCAGTTTAACAGACATTTTGAGATGTAGATACATATATCAACCTTTCTGAATTTAGTCTTGATAACTCCTTTTCCTCTGTGTGCCAAAACACTGCCGTGTGAAGACTAATGAGTTCCAGATTTGTTTATCTTTGGTGGCTGAGGCAGATTCATGAGCCCCCTGAACCTATTTTACAGCAGCCCTGTGATACCAGCGTGCAACACCAGAGGCAGAAATGTCTCTTTTATGCTGATGGATACATAAGATCTTCTAAGAGAGATGTGCTTGGCTATCTGACATAGGAGATCATGTCAGATGTGTTCTGGATGATCTATATGAGTGAGTTGTCCTGCCTGTTATCTTTCATATGTGTTTTATGTTTATGTTCAGAGGTGTAATAACAAATGCTCAGAATAAATCTTGCACATGAAATAGGGAGTATTATGTCTTACAGCAAGGCTTTGTGTCGTGTACGCACCAGATTCTCATATGGGCGACTGTGTTTCCCAAATCTTTTTATGTTTATATTGTGAGAGCTCTCACATAGACATCATAGATCAGGAAAACCTTGGGCCACCTTAGTGAAACTTCTTCCTTTTGCTTTTCTCCTATTTGAGTTCTACTGACTTGTTAGGTTCCTTAGTATTTTGGGTTTTTATTACTCAGGGATTTTTGGTGTTTCAATGTTTGCCTCTGTTAAGACATGTGGCCATAACTGGCAAAAGGAAGGGTTGGGGTAATGACTGCACTTGATCTGAGAGGTCTTTTCCAATCTAAATGTTTCCATGATTATGCATCTTTATTGCAGTTAAAATACAACATTTTGAGTAGCCTTTTGTGAAAGCAGAGCAGAGTATTTTCCTGCTGAAGTCCAACCTGGTGATTTCTTTGTGGACTAATCTTCGCTCAGTTCTGAAGAAAGGGGATGGTTTTGACCTATTGTCCCCTCAAACCCATGGCTGGTTTTCATCTCTTGACAGGACAAAGGTGGTGCAAAGGCACCTGGAACAACCTGAAGCAGAGAATGTCCCTGGAGGACACCAGTCACTAGGGTGGATCAGCCTCTCCTGCCCTGGGTCTGCCCAGGGACACAAGGCACAGCCAAGGCACGTGCCCAGGGATAGCTGTGGGTATCACACAGCAAGTTAAAACAACTCTGATGAACACTTCACTTTCTGCCTCCAGATTTCTTATTCATTATTAGCAGTGTAGCAGAGGATCTAATGTACCCTTACCATAGTTACGGTCCAAAAATAACATTTTTTCCTCGAATTTGAATGTGGTGTACATGTTTAAGTAACTTTGCTGTTGATTTTTTCCCTGTTTTAACAGATGTATTTTGACTAACTACTTCTGCAGAGCAATTCCTTCTTTAGCAGAGACTGCTGTGTCCTCCACTTTCTTGTAAGTAATATTTTTTCAGAATTTTTAACTGGTGGGGACAGGTCATATGTATTAAATAAGCAGCAAGAAAAGTCAATAATCCTCTATCCCCTCTATTCTGATTTGAAAACGATCAAATCCAAATGCAACCAGAACCACAGCAGACTTTCTGTGCAAGTATCATGGTACATAACTGTGTCCCATGGGGGTGCAGTGCATGCGAATGCTTGTACTGTGTGATTTTGGAAAGAAGAGTGAAGCAAGTTTTGTTAGGAAAATTGCCTTCTGTATAGGGAATATTTTTGAGGTTATTTGTAAGAGAAGCTTACTTGCTATTTGAATATTTAATAAGTGATACAATGCCTGGACTCTGCTTTTCTAGGAACTGGCCTTAAGCTCTTTTCAGTAGCAATACTAAACCAAGGTCAGAATTTATTGCAGAGTAAAAGGAGGTAACAAATGCTTTTGGGGTTTCACTGTCCGTGGATCTCTGTGTTATTTACCGTGTGCAGCACAATCCTGTGACAGCCCAACACAGCCTGGAGCCCCCCCGTGCTGTGCAGGGGATGAACACACAGTGAGAGACAGTTCCTGGCCTGGAACATTTACCATCTAAATAGATGTGGCAGGTGAGAAGGGGATAACAGGGAATTTTGTTATAAATGGACATCTGATTTGGTGAGAGGGGGAACCCATTCAGCTGTGGTCAAGAATTTTGCCCACTCCAGGTGGTTGCTGAGCCTCCTCTCCCAGGTCATGCTGCTCTCTCCAGCTCTATTTCATGCCTGTAAAAGCAACCATTTAAATTTGATTTTCTGAACAGAAGAAAAATGTACAAAGAAAAAAAAAGCCATCCCACAAGAACAGTAGTCCATTTCTGTACCATGAGCCATGACTGTTCTTGCTCCAGTAAAAGCCAGACCTCCTCATAACATACCTTATAACCTGTTAATTATGATTTCCTTCTCTAACATTTGGATCACACTACTAAATATTTTTAAATATCTATATATGTGTTTTTTAAGCTGCTGCGTTTGGGTTACACCTTTTCCATATGCCCAACCCACACAATCCCATCAACGCTTTCACACACCAGTCAAACACTCTATATTTGTGTGAAACTCACTGAAGGAAAAAAATTCCTATTACTACTACTACTAATACAAATTCATTTCTCACAACTATTAGTGTTTTCCTGAGTGCCGCTGAATGAATTCCCTGCAATTAAATGTCTAACTTTTTATTGTGTTGATTCAGTGAAGATTTTTGATTTGTATTCATAATTACTTCAGTCCCATCACCACACGTCTTATTTTTTTATGTTTTTGTACTTGACAAAGCTCCCTCTACAAAACATAATCACTTTCTGTTTGAGCAATCCCTGAATACATTTTTACATTCTGTTCTTACTGGGAATGATGTTCTGAAAGTTGATATACATTGCAACAGCAGGTGTTAAGGCAGGAAAGTAGGGAACAAAAGCTCTTAGAGCATGAAAGAGTCTAATAATAGACAATTTGTTCACCTGGCACTGGCTGCTTAAGCATTTGAGATGAGCTCATTGTTATTTGGCCATGAGCTTTCTTGGTCGTAGGGATGAAAATATGGAAAATCCAGGTTGTGGAAACAAAGGTCTGCTAATATTAGAACAGCACTAAATGGGGCATGATCGAGCTGGGGAGGTTGCAGGGTGAGCTGCAGGGTTGAAAGCAGTGAAACATTTCCATAACTAGGAAAGCAATCAATAAAGTCACAGTTGTGACTGTTCTTGCAATAAAATTCCATGTGTAAATGTTTTCAATAACTCTACAACTGGGCAAGCTGTTCAGAGCAGCCTTGCACTCAGAAGTGCAGTTCAAGCTTTTTCCAGGCTCGTTGGAAATGTGGCTGTTGGTTAGGGAAGCTCCCCATGGCCAGCAGAGATAGGCAGTCTGGCCAGAATGGAACCATCCACCCTCAAAGGCAACTCCCAGCAGAGATCCTGCCAGAGCCATGAGGCGGTGCTGGGAGCACCACCATGTCCCCCTGGAGTCCCAAGCATAAGGAATGCAGGGTGTGTGTCCAGACCCAGAGCAGTGGGTGTGAGGAAGAGGATGCTGCTTCCTGGGAGCACATTGAATGCCTCCCTGCAGGCTCTTGGTTGGGAGCATTTGGGAAGCTTTCTCTTCAAAAAAGGGAGTGCACCCACTCTGGGGGAGCCTGGAGGAGAGCAGAGATGACTCCGTGCTTGGCTGTGGTTCCTGTCCACTCCCCAGAAGATAAAGGGGAAGCTGTGCTTCAATTAAAGGGCAGCACTGTAGCTGCTGAGTGTCCCCAAATCACCTTTCCTTTGGCATGTACCCTGTCCCTAGAAGAGGGCCATGCATGCTCCCCCAGAACAGACAGCAAAACAAGCATCCATTACCCAGAGGTGCAATTTCACATTCTTCTTTTCATGTTCTTTTCACATGATTCTAAACTTTAGGAAATTGTGTTAATTACAGCATACCATTAATTGTTAGTTTTGCTTTCGGAGAGCAAAAATCCCTCAAATTTTTACATTTTCTTTAGTTTCCATAGGAAATGCCACAGGACCCTGTTCCAATTTACCCCTCTAAGCCATGCACACAGTTGTTTGCTTGGATCCCAAGGAGATTAAAGGATGAGAAGACTTTAAATGCCACTGGATTTCTTTCTTTAAGCAGCCTGTGGAGATGAATCCTGCATCAGCAGTTGCAACTGGTAAGCTCCCTCTTGGCTTTAGTTGTACTAGAACTTCACTTTATCTTCATGAAGTCAGGTTGTCCTTCTAGTTTTGTTGTAAATCAAAAGTCTCAATTCCTCAATATTATGGGTTCAGTTTCCAGGAAACACTAATCTTACAATCTTTACAATCACTGTAGGTCAATGAGCCCCCACCACCATGCACTGCATTGGGCTCATTTTCCAAACCATCACAGTTAGGTCACATTTTGGGCCAAAAGCCATGTTCCTAATAAGCTTAAACTGTAGTGGATTGACAGTTGTGTTGCTGTCAAGCAGGGCTTATTTCACACCAGTGGTATTCATCAGATATTGCAAACATTTATGGCCAAGTTAAGCTCATGCAACAAGAGGTCAACATAATCCTACACCACCCCCCAAAAAACATCATAATTAGAATACTAGGATACTGATGATGCTAACAAATGTTTCACAAGTAGGCAATGGTTTTAAAAAAAATGTAAGTGTCTAATACCTCATACTTTGAATAATGAATATGCTGGAGAAGTTTGTCAGCATTTAGCAGTCCTTGACCATGCATTCCTTGACCAGGGCAGTTGTGCAGGCACAGCTTTAGTGCCAGTGTGCAGCTCTGCTTGCCCCATACATGTATTATTGAGACAAGTCAAGGACCAAGGAGTTACTTACTTCACATCAGTTGGTTTTGTTCGCCATTCATTTTATTTTTCCTTTGGAAATGTCAGCTGGAATTTGGCATGTAAGGGTTTAGGTATCTGGAGGGAGGACACAGAACTGAGCACAGATCAGATTGCTTTTCCTTGCTAAACTCCCCCCTTTGCATTCCAGCCTGACAAAGTTTCGTTGCAGTTATTCAGTACATAGATAACTAAGTGCTTTAAAAACTAATTAAAATATATGATGTTTAACTGTTGGCTTATGCCATTTGTTTATGATGGAAGACAGCAGGGAAGCAGGATCATCTATTATAGTTATCAGCAGAGTATTTCTTTTCATCTCTTCCTATCCAAGCAATAAGTATGTCCAGGCACTGACTTGGTTCTTGTAAACATCCTTGTTTCCAACAGAATTTCTTCCTGCACCTTTCCATTGTCTTATCTTTCAATTCACCCTGAATCTACCTTAAAACAATACATTCCAAGTTACATCTTTTTTTGTACTTGAAACTTTTTGTTGGAATTGTTTCAGGCCAGCAAGCTTGCTGCCCTGGTCTCAGTATGCAGAAGTGTGTTCCCATTAATCAAAGGAAAAGTTGAGTAAAGTGGTACAATCCACATTTTCATTTTGGAAAATTAAAAGGCAGTATCATTATTAAAAGGCAGTTCTGCTAAATGTTTTCTGATGGAGGGAGAATTGGGACACACTATGCTGTCCAGTGACTTTGCCAAAGATATGACACCAAGAAACACAATAAATGAATGTATAAATAGTAATTGTTCTGAAAGGGGCAGTCATAAATCACCAAGTGAGACGCAGGAGGTTTCTTTCTTGGTGATACCTGAAATGTGATCTATGTTGAATTATAAGAAAATCAGATTTTCTCTTTTGGTTGTGTTGAAATGATACAGAAACCTGAAATGCAATTTCCCTGAAGCAGAATCCTATGCAAACTACGAAGCTCTGCAGTAAACATTAGACCAAGGTTTCCAAAAGGAGGGGTTTATTGAAGAGTACAAATCAGCAATTTGTTGGAGTAAGAGGTTATTAATCATACTACACTTAGGGTTAGCAAAGCTCTGGCCTTGAATCAGCAATGCACTACAAAAAATTGAATCACTCCGGTAAGAACAAATAAGTTGCCCTGTGAAGTTCTGCAATAGATTTCAAAAGACCTTTTCCCTTGCAAAACAGCCCCCAGTTGTAATGAAAAATGATCCTTGTATTTGTTGTGATCATTTATCAGCAGAATTTGACCCGTCTCGTGCTGTCTGTAGATATTTTCCTAGGGTTCATCCACAGTGCTTATGTGGAGAGATTACCTGCAGATCACCACTTCCCTTTCTTCCCTGAACAGCATCTGTCTTAAATGTACACAGCCCAGGAAGCAGAACTGCTGAAAACTTGGAACCTGAAGATTTTTCAGGACAGGTGACAGTTTGAGGACCTTATCAAAAGGTGTTTCTTCCTAAGAGCTGGAGTCCTGCAAATGTGTCCCTGCAGAACTGATCCAACTCTGGTTTAAGTATCAGACCAGACACAGCATTCATAGGGCACTTGGAAGCCTGGGTCCAGAAATCCTCTAGCCACCTCCCTGTCCTCTTCCAGGGGCCTCTCCATGACCAAGTTTCTGCTGTGCCTATAGTTGTGGTGTGTAGGTTGGCATCACTAGCTGCAATTCCCTGTAATAACATCAGGAAGTAGACCCTTGATAAGATTTGGAAACAGGGACTGGCTCAATTATGCAGCTATGTGACCTTATTTTATTTGCTTTGGTTTCACAGTCTGCCTCTTGTCCTGCTGCTTGTTTGTCACACTCCCTTGTGCTCTGGTTTAGATCAAATGAGCTCTCTTTCTGTTTGTATAGCTTAGGATATACACACACACCAGGAAAACAGCCTGGGGCCTTGAAAAAACACAAACTTGCTTGGGGAAGGACAGTTTTAGAAAGGCAGGGGAGAAGTGGGAACCTTGTCAATAGGATAAGGGGTGATGGTTTTAACCTAAAAGAGGGTTGATTTAGATTAGGTATAAGGAAGATGTTTTTTGCAATGAGGGTGGTGAGGCACTGGAACTGGTTTTCCAGAGAAGCTATGGCTACCCCATCCCTGAAAGTCAGTCAGGTTGGATAGTTCTTGGAGCAACTAGGTCTCGTGGAAGATGTCCCTGCCCATGGCAGAGGATTAGACTAGATGAACTCAAAACATCCCTTCCAACCCAAGCTATTCTATGATTCTATGAAGAAAGTTGGCAGTCATGAGGGCACCAGGGTAAAAGTAGATGTAACCAGGACCTGATGCACCTCACCAGCCCTTTTATTAGGTTGTAAGGAGAATTCTAAATGTCTCTGAGCAGGACATTGGACATCAAGTGCCATCCCAAAGAGAGGATCTTCCAAGACTGTTGTGTTTTTGGTATTCCCATAAACATGTAGTCATCATGTGACAGTATCTTTGCTTGTTTTAAAGGGTTATTCTAAAAGAGTAGTGTGTCTCTTTTGCTGGGTACCTGAACCTCAATTATACGATGCAGGCACTCAAGATGCTCAAGGCAGCCCATCATATTCTATTGATGCACTTTCTGGTTTCATAACTCATTGTCATCAGACACAGTGACTTCCTCAGCAGCAGCCAAGAAGCTAACCTGACTCCCAGACTGGCTGGTGCCAGGCAGAGATTTCTGGTGCTCAGTGACAGGAGTAGAAACCATTGGTAATTTGGAGTTAGCTAAGGATGTTTCTTTAGTATAGCCTGCAGGGCAGACATTGCCTGCTAGTAAACAGGTAATAAATAACCACTAACAGTGTCAGCTTCCTCCTATTTATTCCCTTATTCTGTATTCTGAGTCTCTTTGTTCCACAGGACAAATGACCTGGTTGGAAAGGCACAAGCCACAGCCAGCTCTCCCTGCTGACTCCTGCTTCCTGTGCAAGTCTGTGGCATTGGTGCCTCAGGCCATCCTGATACCTGCAGGACTGCAGGTAAATCATTGCTGCCATCAGGGAACTCCCAGCCAACCTTGCTGTGTCTGTCTCTTGCGAATCTGTGTGGCTGACCTGGTCCCCAGCCAGGGATCATTCTCCAGCTGGGAATTTGGCTTTCTAGCAGCAGTCTGCTCTTTTTGTGAGAACAAGAAGTCAGGGACATTTGCCTTCTTCTTCATTTTTTCTCCTGTATTTCGTTTGGTTTATCCACCTTGCTAAATCTGGTTAAAAGGTAACTGTCAGCAGATAGATGCAATAAATTTCATGCTGTACCTGCAGTAAGCAAGGTTTTTTCTGCTGATTATTCATCCAGCTCCTGGAGTTTGGACAGATAGTTTGTATTAATAAAGTATACACTAATATCAAAACATTTTTCAAGCCAAATCTATTAATTACTTTTTCCATTATCTTCCTGGATCTACACATGAATAAATGAAAAGAAGCAGAGAAGACAGAGACATGACAAGATCTGTTATGTAAATCACTCAGTACATCCCAAACTATCTTCTGGGGCAGTGCTAACTAATTTATGACAGGTCACCCAATAGTTATTAATAAGTTATTAAATTGACATAAAATACATCCGCCAATACTCCTTGAATTAACAATGCCTGACTCACAACTTGAACAAGCCTTTTGGCAAAGAGGGCCAAAAATCATGGCAAGTTTCAAGCTCGGTGTTCAGAAAATTGCATTTTTCTCTGAGTGTGAGCAGACGTCGAATCCCTTCGTAATATCTGGGAAAGTCTCATCATTGCATTGCTTCACTGCACAGTCCATTTCCTCACCTGAAGGGATGGAGGAGCCACTTTGTGCCCTCCACTTGTGTATCCCACAGGATACTGCAGATCCCAGTTTGCTCTGGGACATCCCAGTGCCATTTTCCAGCTTCAGGACTTGACTAACTGCTTGAGCCTGACTTTGGGTACACTGAGTTTTCCAGAGGCATGAGCACAGATCTGAAAATCTCACTATCATGGTTCCGTGCTAAAGATGTTTGTAATTCTTGAAATGAAATTGACAGAGTAGCGTTAGATGAGATAGTAGGAGGAAATTCTTCCCTGTGAAGGTGGTGAGGCCCTGCCACAGGTTGCCCAGAGAAGCTGTGGATGATGACCCATCCCTGGAAAAGTTCAAAGCCTGGTTGGATGGGGCTTGGAGAAATTTGGGGTAGTGGAAGGTGTCTCTGTCCACAGCAGGGGGTTGGAACAAGATGGGCTTGGTCCCTTCCCATCCAAATCATTCCATAATTCTATGAAAATGCATTTCCCCTTTGCCAGTGAAGAACAGCAGCTCCATAGATGTGTGCCCTCAATGTATCTTAGGTCCAGATTATTTCTCTCTGTGTCCTCTGCAGCCTTCATGTTTCCTCTCATTATCTTAATGGGTGTCCATGTGCTGTGGACTCTGCTTGCCTTTGCTTGAATTTTGCATTAAGCTTTTAATTAGAGGGTTCAAACTGATTATTCTGGCAGCACTTCTCCCTCCAGAAATCCAACTCTTACTGCACATCAATTTTTAAAAAGGTGTTACTGATACTCAAGGAGCTGTCAGATATCTGCTCTGCTGTGCCTAAGGACAAGGGAAGAAACTCACCTGGAATTAGGATAAAACTGCTTCCCATAGCCATGGAGTCTCATGTCCATGGGATGGCATACCCCTGCTGGAAGACCTGTCTTTACATCCCCTAACCTGAAAACTGGGAATTTGATGAGAGAGAGCAAGGTAGCATAAGACTCAGTTCAAGCACAGGGAATATTTTGGTGATAATTTTTTAAAAAATGCATTAATATTGGGTGGTTCTCACATCCCCAACTATGAATCATTTGAAATTTGCTAGCCCTCATGTCTTTCATTAGTCAAGGATATTTGCTTCATTTTCCACCCATTTTTCTTCCTTTTGTCACCTCAGCTTTGTTGCCTTCAAGGAAACAATGCATTCCAGAGGCTGCCTTGCCCGTAGAGAGTGTCCAGGATTATTTAGCTCTGGTGCAGTTCATCTCCTGGTGATGCAGCCTGGAACTCAGTGCCTAGCTATCTGTAATCCAACCTATTTTTCCTAAGCAGGGTTAACTCTTTATTTGTCAAGGGAATCATGCCTTATCTGCAGCAGTGTCAGTCACAAAGAAATTTCCTCCTCTGAGCCCCAGCCTGCTGCCTTAGTGGTGCAGGAAAGACATGCTGTCAGTTCAGCCCCACTTTCTCCTCAAAGGAATTATAGGATCCTGGAATGGTTTGGGTAGGAAGGGACCTTAGAGACCATTTTTTCCAACTCCCTGCCTTGGGCAGAGACACTTCCCACTAGACCAGATTACTCAAAGCCCTGCCCAACCAGGCTAAATTCAGCTTAGCTGAGTTCAGCTAAGCTTTCTAACCACAGCTGTCTAAAAATATTCAGAGCCTTTTGGTTCACTATACATCTTTTTGATTAATGCCATTGTTATTCCAAACTGTTACTGTACAGTTTTGTATTGGGTTTTGGTGTGCTTGAGCTGTAAGTGTTACTGATACAGCAATATTGCAAATGCTGGTGTTATTGATAGAAATGCAGTTGCCTTGTGTTGATGTTTTTGCAGATCAAATATCATCTGATAAGAATAATCTCAGGAAGAGAAGTGTTGCTGGTTTTGACACTCAGGGAACTATTTGTATGCAAGATTTTGAATTTTCCATTTCAAACATACCTGAGAAATAATTAGGTAAAGTTAAACCAGCTTAGACATGGCTAAAGAGGTGCTGAAGTTGGAGGATGGTGTGGGCTTGTGTCCCTGTGATCCTCCAGCTTCCCTCAAACCACACTCTACCACTTTGAAGAAGTTGCTAGTGCTGCATCACAGTGTGGTGAGGCAGGGCTGGGCTCACTCCAGGTAAAAGACCCTGACTGTGGATGGCAAGAGCTGCCAACAGCACATTTTGCAGATGCTCTGGAGCCTCTCCCCAGCCCCAGTGGTGTCAAACAGCCCAAACACTACTAACCCTTCAGGCCTGATGTAAAAAACCATCTGCATGCAACAGCTTTGGAGGAGGTCGGATGGTGTGGGATTGGGAGCTGGGTGGAAGGGGCTTGATTCTGCCACTTGATTTATAGGCTGGTCATATTAATTTGCTTTGTTGTGAGGGAGGATCATTATGTTGCCAGGTGTTTATTCCAATTGGACAGTGAATCTAGCTAATTGCCAAGGCAGGCAACCAGAGTTTGGGAATAACCTTTCATGAAAACAAAACAAAAACTTCATGTACAAAACAACACAAAACATCTTGAAAAGGAAATCTCTTCAGCTATCGAGTGGGGAGGAATGGGAAAGGAATTTAGGGCAGGCTGGGGTTGTGGACCCAGCAGCACAGCCTGGAGCAGAGCTTTGGCCCTCAAAGCACAAGGTAGGACTTGTCTCAGGGCTGTGTCCAGAGAGGATGCTCATCTCTGCTTCTCAAGAGAGGAGTTCAGTAATTCCCCTGGCAGGGAGGGGAATGAAGCAGTGACAGGAGCAGCTGGAGGGATGGGATGGGATGGGATGGGATGGGATGGGATGGGATGGGATGGGATGGGATGGGATGGGGTCACTACTCAGGTCTTGCTGCTTGCCCAGCACCAGCCTAAGCCCTAAGTGTACCCCAGGACTGGGATGACAGGATCCCAGATTTTGTCATCAGCTCTTTCAACTCCCCTTCTGCCTGGCCTTGTTTAACGTCTCCTCTTCATCCACCTGCTCTCCCCAGGTGAGCAGTGTGGGGTGGGGACAACGTTTGAGGCCCAGCAAAAGAAGAATTTGCATTACCTGCATCACCCACTTGGGGACCTGCTCATTCCCTCATTTGGAGCCCTTAGTGGCAGGACTTATAGTTCTATGTGTTTTTACTGTTACTCTCACAGGTTATAGGCAGTGCCTTTTTTCCTTCCCACATTGTTAATGCAGTTGTTGAAATTTTGAAGGCTGCTGGGCACATTGGAGGGATATGTCCTCAGTCTCTTAGGAAGAGGTAACTTTCTTCCAGGTTTCTAGCAACAATGCCATAAATTATTACCCTGACATAGAATTTAATTGCACAGTTAAATACATCATTTACAAGGCTTTTAGCATGCCCTGCTAAATTCTCCACTTTTTCATCTAATCTCTGTAGGCCCTAGTTACATTTGCAGAGACCTGTATGGGTTTCATTCCTGTTAAACATGTCAGTAAATCACAGCAGGAAAAAACCCTGACACGTTTCCCTAGGAATTTTCCCTGCAGCCTGAGCTCCCAGCCCTGCGGCTTCCTGTTCAATAGGTCAGCCCAGACCCCATTTGTCATTGCTCTTTAATTACTGTGGAACCTCTAATCCAGGCCACAAATTCCTCCCTGCTCATACTTCTTTTTACTTCAGAATGCGTATCTAATAGCAACCAAGGACTTTTCCTATTTTCTCACTTGGAATCTGTTTTGGGAGCTTGGAATTGCTATCTAACTGAATCAGTAACATCTGTGACTTCGGGGCAGCTTGAGTGGGAATAGTTAGAGGGTTAGACAGATTTCCTGCATTTTAGGGCTCCTTTCCTCTGAAGAGGCTGCTTTGGGACAATTCAATTCCATTTAATGTCACTTCTTCCCTTTTTCTTCCCATTTATTTTTTGTTGTTTAACCCCATCCCTGCTTCCTCTTTCTTCCTCTCCCCCATCCCTCCAAGTTGTTTAGGTTTTTCAGAAGTAAAAATTATTTTAAAGCGCCTCGCCAACATTTTGAAAAGTTTCAGTTTCAAACACATGAAAAGGAAAAGTCAAAAGGGATTCCTAGAACTGTACTGCAGCTTGCAGGTATGGCTTTGATTTTCCTTTTGGCAGGCTTTTGCCATTCCCTCTTTCATTGCCCTTCCAAGAATCGCTGCTGGGTGCCTGAAGACCTGTATGCTTCTTACACTTGGCAGGAGCAGATAACAGGAATGCTACAGTTTGGGCTTTGAAAGATTAAAAGCAACATTTATTCCTTACAGTACTTTCAAACTTCCTCAAGTTAATTTAAAATACATTTTTGAGAATGTTTAACTACTAATACTGGTTTTTTCAAACTTTTTTTTTTTTAATTCTGCACATGCCATACCTGTTATTTAAACCAAATAAGAGGTGGATTAAAGTCAGTGCAATTCTTTAAAGTCCTTGGAAGGGGTACCCTGTGCCTCTGTGACTGGTCTCTTTATGATATCTTTGTAAAAGTTCTGGCAAGGAATGACCACAGTTTGTAAGTGAATTCCCATTTCTCAGAAACTTTTTTGCTTCTGGTAACCAACCTCATTGCTAGTCGAGTACACAACACAAGTGTCCCTTCCCTGCCTGGTGGAGCAGCTGATAAATTATTCATACAACTAATAAGGATTTTGAATTTCCAGGCAAACTGTGATGGCATTTTTAAAGGCTTGCATCACTTCAGCAACATTTTCCCCACACCTGAATGCTTCAGGCACTCAGGTGTTTTAATCACCAAGGCAGAGCTTTGCCCCTTTCTCCTCCTCCAAGTGCTTTGCTCCACACAGGAATCCTGTGGCTATTTTGTCTGTTTGTCTGCATGAGGATTTTCTGTGCTAATAAACGTGAGGGGAAAGGGGAATCCGAGAGGGCTGAATTAATTACCAAAAGAGATCACATAACTTGCCTTATATTAATTTTGAAATGACAAGACACAGGTGCACTTGAAACATCAATGGATGTTAGCATTTGTCCCTTCATTTTTTTTCCTTCCTATGGATCTTACTTTAGCTGGAGCATATCAGAGAAAAAATATATCAGAGTAAGGAATCTCCTGGTGAAGTAAAGAGTTCCATGATGTGAAAGGGCTGATTATGTTTATATTACGTGTTCTCCTGTGAAAGAACCAAGCCCCCCAGCTAGTAGGGGAAGAAAGGTCACTGAAACTGAAGAAACAACTGACTCAGTGTCTTAATTCTGAAGGAAATGAGCCCTTTGGAGATGAGAGGGGCTTTCTGATCTACTTCAGGGCAAGGCATGTAACTATGAAAATAATCTTTTCCTGTTATGTTGAAGAATAAAGCAGCAAATCTGAAAGACTGAGGATTGGAAGTAAAAAAAATATTTACACTGTTTGGTTTTTTTTACCTTTAAATGCTCCACATGTGATTGGCAAAGCTGTATCATTCTCCCAGATTATCATCCACAGAATCCTTAAGAAGAATTTGAGAAAGATTAACAATAAATTAATTCTTTCTCACATGTGGCAGCCAGACTTCCATGTCTGGGCTGGAAAGAGCCTTCCCATCACTGGCCAGCCTGGTGGCATTGGGTCCTGAGACTCTCACATCTCCTTCTGCACCCACCACACATGAACATTTGAATGTGGAGGAGGTGATAGAAGGACCACTGTCCAAAATGCCCTATACAGGGGTTTTGGTATGTGTGTGTTGCACTTCAGATGAGGACCCAAGCCTGTATTTGAGCCCTAACTCGCCTTCAGTCCACACTTTGTGGAGCTGAGCTTGCAGGCGCTTTTGCTGAACTCGAGAATTAGAAACTTGCATCACTGCTGGTCCCTGTCCTGAGGAATGTCCTGGATGGGATGGCCTAGGACACTTCTGCTGTCCTGCTTGCCCTGACAGGTGTGTCCCAAGAGCACAAAATCCTTGCCATATATGCCACCACAAGGGACAGTGTGACCTGTGGGCAGCAGGAAGGGAGGGATGCCTGCAGAACAGTGCAGATTTCTACTGCTGAAGTACCGATGGCAAATTGAGTTTGGCTCTAAACAGCTAAAAATGGTCTTAAACAGCTAAAAATGGCCTTAAACTTAGCTTGTGCGCTTCCTTGGCAGCAGAGTGGGCACAGTCTTTGTGGTCATGGATGAGGACAAGTAGTGTGTAGTCAGTTTTTGCCACAGGTTGTGTTGATGAAGGCACCGATCGCTCTCGGGGGCTGCCAAGGGTTTAGAAATGTGCTGAGAAATTGAAATCCTCATTTAAACTGCAGCAGCATCGTGAAGTATGAGCTCTATAAATCTTTACAGATTATTGGTCACCTAAATAGATAGACTTGAGAGCTTTGGTGCTTGTGGCAGTCATCCAGTCACTCTTGGGCAAGAGTTTTGTCCTGAAAAACGTCAAATGGAGCAACTACAGCTACTCCCACCATAGCAGTAGGCAACACTGACTGCAACACTTAAAACAAAAGTGACCACTTAGGAAAAGCAAATCACCCTGGAAGTTGATCAGAAATGCAACAGAGGATGGTTTTTAATGGCTTTAGGGGGAATATTAAGATTTATTCCTGTAAAGACTTACTCAGCATGTTGCACAAACTCCTCTTAGCGTGCTAATAAGTCAATGTGTTACTGAATGCTTTGCCATTATAATTACAGCCACATGTTGTCCTTTTTACAAATAGGTCTGGCTTAATTGCATCATTTTTCAGCAGGATTTATGTGGTCCTGCTTAATCTAAAATTAGTACATGCACAAATGAAGTGCAAACTATTTTCCATCACTGAACTGTGAAATGTTTTCCAGAATGGAGAGATACCAACATGTTCCTAAAAAGAAGCAATAAACAGTCAGGCAACTTTTTGATTTGTGTGTGAGTCTGCACCTATTCAAGTTTGTTAAAAGTAAGGGAAAATATATTAAAATATACATTAACTACAAAATGACATAAAAAATCAGCTAAATGGTCTAAATCAAGTAGTCTTTTTTGATTATCACTGGTAAAACAAGAGATGACGGAAATCATAAATCTATCTTGATATTGCTAGCTCTCAGCATTTATTAAATACAATAAGAGCTAATGTGTTTTATATATTACATCAAACTATCACTTGTAAATATATCACATTTATAAGATGCTCTATAGGCCAAGATTGTGTTGGCCTAAATTCTAAGTTACTTTCACTAATATTCCATATTGCCTATGTAACTCTAAGGGCCTAAGGATATTTACAGGGCATAGTAGGGATAAGAGCTTGGAGTACCTGAACCTAGGCCAGGTATCACAATTACCATCCCTACATACTGATTGGAAGTTTGGAACATGCATGATTTCCAAGAGTGTTAAAACTTCGATATTAAAATATAAATGCATGGCCAAACCCCAACTAGATGCAAAAGCCTAATGCTGGAAGAGGATTAAATCCTCTTTCAGGTTGTATCTCATAGGGAAAAGTTACTTTGACTTCAGCAGAGTGGAGATTATTGCCATCCAGAATGGAGATTTACTTCCTGCTGAGAGGAAGTCTGCTGAATTTCAGTGAGTAAATCAGAAAGCCAAGAGAGATTCTGATATTGCTTAAGCACTAATGTAGAAGTCCTAAGCTTTGTTCTTCCTCTAAACATGGCAGCTTCTCTCTCAGTTTCTTGATAGATAAGTGCAGTTTTTGAGAGCTACTCAGTTTTGTGTGAACATGGTTTGGGTAGAAAGTAAGAGAAAGGCTCTATTACTAAAACGACATGAATATTAAAAATAGCCCTTGGTTTAAATTTTATGTTCCTGATTTTTACTCCTTTAAAGTATTTCTCCTTGTGTGTCTCAGTGGGCCCAAGTTCCAAAGACTTACTTAAAGCAGGGCACCTAACGACCTGTACGATGTGCTTTCAGCCATGAGAAATGCTCATGGCTATGGGTAGGAATGGGTTAACAGACTTCCAAACAGTAGCTTGCAGGTCACTGCCATTTCTCTCTGCCTCATCATGTCACCACAGTAATTCACACTCTGAAACCTTAAGGCTATAGCTGCAAATGTGCTGCAAACAGAAGCTTCTGAGCTGTCTCTGAAATAAGGCTGATCCTGAATGAGCAGAGTGATCCTTGGTGCTCCTTGCCATCCACAAGACACCTGTCTGGTTCTGTGCTTGCCTTTGAGTGAGGATTCTGGTGTGCACTATCCCAGAGCTAAGATATCTGATGAACCAATAGTGGATGTCTGGATTCATAATTCCTGGCAGCCCTTTAATCCAGACCCTTGGAGATAACAGAGATGTGCCTGAAATAGGGCCCTGGTCTTTCCAGTGGTTCATGACTGTACTGGTATTTGAGCCAGGGCATCAACCCTGACATCCTCCCTGCTGCCTCCTGCCCATTCACAACTTCTGCTTTTCCTAAGGATGTTGTTTTTGTAAATTAATGGCAAATTCTCAGGCCGAGGGATTCGCTACCATTTGTAAATCAGGAGTTGAGAATTTGCCTCATTACTCACACAGACTTCCAAAAGCACTTTTATGAAAGCATTTAAGCACCAATAGTTTTGCTTGGTAAGAGGAAAGAGTGATGCAGGAGTAGGATGCAGGTGTTACAATCACATTTGGAAAAATCATACACGAAAAAGGAGGCACTGAGGAATTTTAGAGAACACTTTCCTAAGGAGATGTGACATCCTCTATGGACGTGGCACCACTCTCTGTGAACCAGGCTTGCCATAAAGCCCTTTCTGGTGCAAAGGAGATTTGAACCACTGGCTTCTTGTGCAGGACACACGAGTCTTGCATAGAGCAGGAAGCTGCCCTTGGAGTTGGGTCTTTCAAAATAATGGTCCACAAAACAAAAGCAAGGGAAAAAGAGTGCTCTGCCATCTGCTGTGTAAGTAAAGAACTCACAAGGTTCTGTAATTTTTGGTTACTGCCACAACCAAATAAGCATTTTTGGTGCTGAGTGTATGGTTTTGAACACCTTCAGGTAAACAGCTTCTGCCTGCTCTGATGTTATTGTAGAGTATTTCTCTGGAGCATGTTCCTCAGCCTGTCTGAGTGCCAGGGGAGCCATCTCCATCTGCTGAACACTCCTCAGGTGAACTACTGACCTCCACTGATCCAACACCTGCAACACCTGCGAGCTGCTCAGCCATGGCCACTGGGCCGCTGAGTGACACCGAGCAAGATGTGCCCGTGGCAGCTTGGAGGAAACTGGGTGGCTTTTTTATACACTTTAAAATTAAATAGGAATCAAAACTCCTTCTGATAGCAGTAAAGCTGGAAGCAATTCCAAGCCTTTCTTGAGCAGAAAGGCTGCTCCTGACTGTTACTCCCAGAAACGAGCACTGTCATCCGCTGAACACTTCAACCACACTAAAGGAGGCACCTGGGCTCAGAAGATCGAAGCTCTGCTCAATTTTCTCAAGTTGGATATTCTGGTATTTCTGGTGCATCCTGCATATGTAGAAGCAGCAGAATTTGTCTTGGGAAAAGAGGCATCAGCACGGAGAGGGGACAGATGGTGAACGTTACGGAGACCAAACTACGGCTCAGTCTTCCCAGAGAGAGCACGTCCTGCAAGGTAGGAAAAGTGGTTTGAAATGAGACAGTGACACAGAAAGCTGGAATGTGAATGGCTTGGGTAGGTACTGTTCTGATGCTGAGTGGGAAGAGGTGGTCTGAGGACAGCGCCTTGAGCATGGAAAATTGGTGTGGGGGGAGCTGCTGTCAGAGAAGCTGGTGCAGAGATCATCACCTGCTTTGAAGGCTTAATAAGTCACTGTAAACAAAAGTGTGCTGTTGGTTTAGGTGAGTTCCATGTTTTTCACTGGGAAAGTTTTCTCCCACCCCACGCTGCTACAGATGTCATTCCCTGAACTGAGATTTCATAAACCTTTTAGAAAACTTCTGTTTGATTTTTAGGCTTTCTTATTGTACATCAAGATGGTTTTATTTGCCATGTTATTGTTCCTAGTGTAATTGCTCTTGCAATTAGAAAAGATAATAGATTAAATAATAGCTACAGTTTAGAGTTTATTGTGTTTCAGAAGATTTAAACTTACATTTTTCTTTAAAATTTTGCAATTAAATTTAAAAAGAAAATGCCATAAACCAGCAGCATGTTTCTATACCACCAACTCCTGCAGGCTGTCTGTAGGATGTCTGGGCTGAAGATGAGCTTGAAAAGGATACATATATGCTCCTGGAATATAAATTAATCCCTAACTTCTCCAAGTCAAATTCACTATATCCTTTTTTTATCTTTTCAGAACAAGGGAAGATATCAGTTAAATTGTCACAAATAAGCCCCAAACTGTTGTGAAAGAGCAACTGATTTCCTAAATTAATCTGTAAGGTATGTTTTCAGATTTCAGAACCTTCTCCTTAACCTCGGTTCCACAAATAGCTTTATGCTGAGATGAAGTGTAGACAAACACACAATAGAACTTTCTAACCAGAACTGCTGAGGGGTGTGTGCTATATCCTCTCATAGCAACCATAGGCCCCAGCTCAGCTTTGGAGGCTGAATGGATCCAATGCCATGGTTTCCATGGTTGCACAGGGTTTCATGTACCCAATAACATTAATATTCCAGTCCTTCATAAAATAACTTCTGCAAAGACAATTTTTTCCTCTTTATTTCCTATCTTAAATTATTGCTGTCTTAATGACTGAATAAAGTTATAATATGAAAGTTATTCCACTAAAGCTTAAAATGTTGTTGAGATTGTCTTAGTGTGAGCTCAAGCCTACAGTACTTATGTAAGCAAAATTTCAGGTGCCTCCTGAGACAACACTCTTGGATTTGGCTGGTAAAATAGTGATGGTTTTTCTCTTTAGCAGTTGGTTAGTACCATTTATCTTAAGAAAAAAATTGATTGCCACTAAGAAGTTTACAATATTGACAGTGGCTGACCAGGTTTTGGAAGAAAATAGTGTGAGTCTGAGAATTTAGAGGTGGGAACTCAGTTGTGATAATGTGACTAAAAATTTAAGGGAGTGCCCTCTTTTGTGTTTCAGTGCTGAGTTGGAGGTGATTATTGTCCTTGCATTTTTTGCCACCTAGGGTTTTCCAAAGCTCACCCCTGTTGGAAATTGTCCACCACCTCATTTTTTATGTCCTTCTGAAAAATCTCAGTCATTAATTAAGAGCTGTGCTAACTCCTATGAGAAGATCACTTCAGAACTACACCTCATCCAAGTGTCAAAGAAAACTTCTTGACAAATACTGATGTCCTTGGGTAGCTCCAGCTGACTGGGACTTCCCTACACCTTAAAACCCCAAGTGCTTGGGCTGTGTGAATGATTCCTTTCAAGGTGACAATAACTTGCAGGTGCTGTCCCAGTTCTGGGACAGGCCATGGCTGAATGAGGGGGTTGGGTCATGGGGAAAACTTGCTGTGGGCATCAGGGAGCTGTCTGTTTGATTTACAGGAGAAGAAATGTTCTGGCAGTCCTTTTTTGATGTTTCAAGGCTCAGTGGGATATCCAGCCTACTCAAGCACGGGCTGTAAGTATCTAAGTACCACAGAATAAAAGATGCAGAGGTCCGAAGAAAGCTCTTCAGAAACAGAACAGAAAGCTCCAAGAAATTGTCCAAATGAGTGCAACTTTGATATTTATAATGGTTAGTTGCTACTGAGGTATAATCAGTGCTGACTTCTGGCCCCCGCTCTACAACTGAAAGACTGAGAGAGCTCATAAAGCTCTCTAAACCTTCCAGTGATTTATCTGAAGTGTTTATTATCTGGCTCCCAGATGTGTATCAAAGCATGGTTTACAAAGAAGAGCTCCATGTGCAAAAAGATTACATTTTTAGCTTGTGTAAACTGTTGTTTCCCCACCAAAGCCAACCAAGTTGCCGTGTGAAGTCCCCCAGCAGAGGATCTGCTCTCCAACCAGTGCTTGGTTATTGTTCTTGGCTGTGCCCATGAATATTTCAGAGTGTGCTGGAGCTGGGCTCTGAATGCCTTCATTCACAGACCGCTGTATAAATGATCAAAGGAGAGGCTTCTTGATCCTGTGTGCAATAAATCCTCTGCTTTCAGGTCTGCTGAACTGGAGACTGTCATAGAAATACTTGTTCCTCATGTACAGATCGGGAAGCTGCAGTGAAGTATTCCTCCTGTTGGACAAATGCCTCTGGAATTCCACGAATTGCTTGGCACATCTGACAGAGCAGGAAGAAGAATCTCAGCCTTCGTTTCCTGTACAGTCTACCTGCGTGCAGCATGGCTTTGGAGACACTGCTCCCTGCTTCAGGTCAAGTAGTGGCAGGGGAGAAGGGGCATCTACCTGAATGTCTGAAAAATGCAAGTAGAAGGAAAGATTTGAAAACAAACAGTGTTGGGATAAGCTTATTTTTGGACTTCAAAGCGTTTGTTGTAGAAACATTGTCTTGATTTTTAACGAGGGTTTGTCTTAGCTTGCAACTCATCTAGCTTTGTTTTGCATCTTGAAGGTGTCTTTACAAAATAGTGGTGAAACAAAAGAAAAACTGATGTGGAAGAGTTTAATGGATCTTGAAAGAAAATAAAGTTGTGGCTTTCTGGTACGTGGACACCTCATATCTTTCTGTGATCTTGTCAGGAATCTTGTCAGTGTCTTGTCATGAATAAATGATATAAGAAGAAAATAGTGGTCTATCACAACCCTTGTCCACTTTTAGCTAAAAAAGTACCTGTGATTACCTATCTGAATTGAATTCATTTTATTTATAAAAAGTAGAGGAGGGCTGGCTTGCTAATGGGGTTTTTTGTCTAGCTGGGATTTAATCAGAAGTAGCTATGGCCACAATTACACACAGAGTCACTTTTGTGAATTTGAAAACCCTATGGGTTCTTTCCCCTGTGGAGAGTATATACATTATTCCCATTCAGAATTCCAGCTGTCCAGATTAAAGAGCACAAACTGGACTTTTGAAGTTTTCCAGGGCTTATCATCCATGCCATGGCTTCCTACACTTAACTGACATAACTAACAAAAAACAAGTGCCAAAATCTGGGAAATCCATGACTGCATTGCTGTGTGCATCTATGCTAACCTGTGTATCACCTTTCTTTGTGCAGTTATTCAAGAGTCTAATGGAGAATCCTGCCCTTTTGAATGGGAATTTTGCCAGCTGCATTAACTGGCACAAGATTATTGACTGTCTGAGGCAAAGCTTAGAAGATAATTGTTGTGTTTAACTTTTAATTCTCTAGCCTTATCCCAGTAACTTGTTGATGCATCTAAGAGTTGCTTGATGTCTATATATACACACACCCACGCGTGTGCACTCGCCTGCCTTTGGGAGTTCCCTCGCCCTTGCTAATACGAGTACAAAGATTCACTGGGCTTTCTTATTTGTAAACAGAAAATGTTTGGACTTATGTCCTGATAAAGGGAGATACTACAAACACAGTGTGAAGCTGCCTTTTTGTCTATGTTCATCTCAGAAGCTCAGCAGCTCACCCTTGCACGCTGACAGCCATGGCTCAAGATGCTGAAGATGCAGAAACAGCAAAGGGAAAAAGTAACGTCGCACATTGCTATCCCCTGCTGCAGGGATGGCTCACCCGTTTGGAGAGCTGTGCACAGCCCATGACATCCCTCACTCGGCAGGATCTCTGTGATCTGAGAACTGGTACCTGCCACCCGATGTGTCTCCTGCTGCGAGACAGGTCTATGAAGTCATGGAGCCTGGCTGTCTGCAGTCAGCACTGCTGTACTACATCCAAAGCAAGCTTGCCAGTCAGCAAATGCTGCATTAATCTTTCAGGGAGTGTTTGTTTTGCTTGTTTTGCTAGGCTGAGTTTCAGGCAACTGATAATGTGCTCAGGAGCAGTTCTCCTGTTGCAGCCCATTTTTCAAAAAGAAGTGTGAAGGCCAAAGCTCCCAAGGTTGAGGTTGGGTGGAACAGGGTTGGAAGGGTTATATATGGTCTTGCTTCACTGTGTGAGCTCACAGTGCTTTTGAGTGCATGTTAATACATCTGCAGGTACATTTGGGATGGTGGAGTGGTGGCTCTTTGAAGTCTGATGAGTGTTTTAAAAATATACCTTGGACTTGGTTCTTCTCTGTTAGTGCTAATTCTGCTTGTGGAGTTATCTCACTGCAAATGAGATCTACTTTTGTTTGCTGAGCAATAGTCAAGCCTTCTGACTGCTGAAGGAGAAACTGAAGGCTTCTGGGGGTTAGATAAGACAAACATTTTACAGGTCACAGGGTTTTAAGTGTTGAAATGCCTGGAATTTCGAGAGGTAAATGACAGTGTGCCTGGCTTGTTCCCACTTGTCCCTGCAGTGTTGCTGCTGTGTCCAGCTGCAGCACTGAAATTACAGCTCTCACTTAAAGGCCCATCCTTCCAAGTCTTTTTGCATTTAGCTCCTCTAAGCAAAAAGGAATTTAGACACACAAATAAATCTTAGGATGTGGAAAATTCAAGTCTGAAGACTCTTGTGTGTGCAGAACCTTTAAATACAAGGCACTTTTCTGGACTTCTTTTGGTGGTTTTTATTTTAAGACACTCCGTGCTCTTTGATGACTTGCAAAATAAAATCTCACAACATTTCCACAAGTGAAGAGAATTTTAGCTCCCAGAGTGAGAACAGAAGGATGCACTGTGATCTTGAGGTCTTTTAGTCTGCTTACATAGTCTGAAAGAATGTGGCTGGGCAGTGAGTCTGTTACAAAATGACAATTTTTATGGTGTTGGGATAAGACAAATCCTGTGGATATTTCACATGCACATACTTTTTCCTACAAACTTTTGCTGAGAATCGGTGTTTTACATAAAATCTATTTGGCTAAGAGTACTCCAAAGGTAGTGCTATACACAACAGCGTTTTTTTAAGTGTATTTTTGATCAAAATATATACCCTCTGCTTAAATTTTAAGTGGGAATGTACTTCGAGAAGGTTTTGGGTGGAGAAAGAAGGGTAATAATTAAGTGCTTTTCTCTTTTCTGCCTTTTCGTTTTTTTGGAAATTTTCCTCTCTTTTACTGTAACCCTTACCTTACACCTCTTCCTGTTCGCAATAAGGGGGATTAAAAAGGCAGAAGTGGAAAAAAAAAAAGTGTGTTTTTAAATACACCAGTTGGAGAGCTGTTTGTACACATTTTCATGTTTCTTTTTGGTTTTGGATTCAGTTTCTACTCCAAAGTTCCAATTTCCTGGTTAACATATTGTTCTGGAAGGACCCAGGGCTCGTGCAGACCTGGCACACGGCAGGCAGGCTGGCTCAGGGGGAAAAGCTGTTGCTTTTCCTTGCCTGCTGCAGACACAAGCGCTGTGAGAATTCCCTTGGTACAGGAAAGTGTTGTGGTATTACACTCAACATTTATTGGTGTGCTAACAGGATAGTTCCTCCAGGCTCAAATAAACATTATAAAACCTCCCTTCCCCAAATGAATCGCTTAAACTGGATGCAGGAGAGGATTTGGCATCTTGGATTTTGCTGTGTGGCTCTTTGTGAAGAGCAATGCAAATCCTTATTACCAGCCTTCAGTTTTTATATGCATGTGTATCGTAGGGCTGGGCTGTGGAGTAGTGCCCTGCCATGTAGGATACACAGGACAAGAGGAAATGGCCTCCAGTTGGTGCCAGGGGAGAGTTTAGATTGGATATTAGCTGATATTTCTTCACTGAAAGAGTGGTTAAACTTTGGAACAGGCTCCCCAGTGAGGTGGTGGGGTCACCATCCAACAGTGGAAATGTTCAAAAAACGAGCAGATAATTCATGGCAATTCATGATTAGTTGACAAGGTGGTACTTGGCTGACAGTTGGACTTGATGACCTTGAAGTCTTTTCCAGCCTTGGTGATTCTGTGATTCTCTGATCCTCTACAGACTGCTGCCCATGATAACCTCAATGCTGTCCAGCTCCTGGTGGTGGAAGGTGCCCAGCATGGATGGATCATAGTGTGAGGTGTTATGTCAGATCTGAGTTCAACTGTGGGATGCAATGCAGCACCTACAGAATATAAGCACAGTTTATCTTGTTAAACCTACCCCCATAATCTGCCTAGGCAAGGTTAGACCTTTTTGTGTGTGTCCCAGAAAAATTAATAGAAATTCTTCTGAAAGAAACGTAAGATTTTCACATATTTTGGAATTTCTTCAGTGAGAGTCTGCAGAGTTCAGGCTTGTTACTAAGAACAGCCCAATGTATATTTGAGGGTGAAAAAATAATCATGTCACTTCTTTGGAACGTGATCTAAAGTTCACTGGAGTGAATGAAAAGGCTCCTGTTGGTTTTAAGTGGATCCAGCCTTTACACGAGGAACAGAAGACGTGTGTCTCATCTGCTTAAATTTGAAAATGTTATTGGTAATTTGTGTTGATAGAAAGAGCACATGGTAACTTTCTTTCTGCATTTATATAACAGGAGGCAAAAGCCTCGAGTTTGAAAACATTGAGGATGCAGTTGCCTATTTCCAGCACGATGAGAGAGACACAGCCAAGGACTGGGCTGTTTTAAGAGTATTTGATGGAAGGCAAAATGTTAGGCACTGGTTTCCCCTCAGGCGATGGTGTCCCATTGCCATCCCACCAACAGATGACAACCTGGTGAGCAATGTCACCTTCAAGCTTGCAAAAGGGAAGATGGTTCTTCCTGAAACACCTATATTGATGTTTTATTTGTGGGTTTAATTCAAGTGATTATTATACTCTCACTGAAACAACCGAGCCAACGAGTGCTGGAGGTTATCAAGGAATCCACTGTGGATGGGCCAAGTAGGTGCTGCAGCCTGGGGAGGTCCCCTGGTCCTGCTCTGTGATGGAGTGAATAGTGCTGGGCTTGGCAGTGCTGGGCTCATGGCTGGACTTGATCTTAAAGACCTTTTCCAGCTGCAATGATGCTGTGATTCAATGGTGAACGTTTGGGAGTGCAGGACTGAGATGTCCACATGGCTGAAAATGCGTAACTGCTGTTGGTCCCCTGGTGTGATGGATGGGGTTATCTGGGGCTTGAATTAATAGAGGAGTAAGAGGAGAAAAGAAAACCAGCAGACGAGTGCCTGAAAGGATCTGTGATGGATCTTGCATTTTTAAGATATCCCTGTGTCAACGTGCTTGCAAAGCAATGTCTTCTACAGCCTTGTCTACCATCACCACTTTGAAGAAGAGGTCTTTTCATGACTCACTTAAATCAATTTTAACTGATAGTCAAGAGCTGCCTAGTCTTTGATGCTCATGTAAGTATGGCTTCTCTTTTTTTAAATGACATAGCATTCAAAATATTTGAAAGCCATGCAGAGAAATATTGCATAATAGGAAATTATGCAGGAATGAGAGGGTTGAAGCTGTTCATCTGTAATAACACAATGCTTCTGTTTCACACAAATGACGTGATTAAAATCAAGACTTGCTCTGGATTTTCACCAGTATTAATACAGGTGAAAGCAAAAGCAAAAGGACCAATTGAATTTTTATTTTTCTTCTTTTCTTTTCTTTAAGTACGCTGTTTCAATTCATTCCTTGCAACACTTAAATAAATATAGAAAATTAATAGAAATGTCAAGACACTGGAAAAAAACAATGCTTGAAAGAGAATTTTTATGAATTGATGAGCTGAGAGCTGAGCTGGTACCAGTAGAGTGGGATCAGTCAGGATTTCCACATTTTTCAACCATCTTTTAGACTGTTTGCTCGTGTTACATGAGCCAGAGGGAGCCTGGAACTACACACAACTCGTTGTCAAAGAAACTTGCACCATCACAAGGCGTCAGCTCTGCTCTCCAGAGAGCAAATCTCCAGACAATCAACTCGTGTGTGCTGTTAATGCTTTGTTTCTCTCACTTCTCCCGTGTATATGAAACTGTCAAGCTGAATTACACTTTATAAGGTGATAGGGAAAAGATCTAACATTTCTTTTTTCCTTTTACAAATTTTTACAGTGTGTGGAAGCTAATTTTTGCAGCCTAAAAGCCAACCAAACAAAACAAGTCCTGCTGCTTCAGACCTGACATCTTTCAGGTAAACAAGAAAAGCTTTTGACATAATTTGCAATTATTATTACTATAATTTTTTTAAAGCTCTGCTTTCATAAAAAGGTGCTGGGAGAGGCATGAGAACAAATGATGCTTATTGGAATCTAAATTTTTAAGTAAAATACAACAAATGAGCACAAAAGTAGAAAAAAGGCAGAAGTCTGGCATCACTATCTCAATCCTATTTCTGACTGAAGACAGTGCAGCCTCACTGCAGAGAACAACATTCCACATCAGTGCAGAGATTTGAGAATTCCTCCATGATTCTTGCAAAAAAGGGCCAAAATCAGTGATTTTCTTAGTGTTTCACTGAAATCTATCCAGTGAAATCTATTCAGTGTTTTCCAGCAACGAGTCACTTTCTTTTTGTTAATGGACAAGCCTCGTATTTCAAAGACCTGCACAAGCTCCTGGGTTCCCCGTGGCAAACAGCAGGAGCTGTGCTCACTCCTGAATCTCTGCAGAGTAAGAGCTTGGCAGTGTCTGTGCCAAACCAGTCAAACCCCACCTCTGATTTCATTCAATAAAAAATGAAAATGGTGAGCTGTACCCACTGCTGGTGTTTCTGTTCCCTACCAGCACTTTGACATATCTGGCAGGAAAGTTCACTCAATGAAGTGTTTTCTAGCTTTCAATCTTTTCATGGCATTGCTCGAAAAATCCAGGTTTGGCAATTCCTTTGCTGAATAATAAGCTCTGAAGATTGTTCCACACATTTATTGCCTGACTTCTTCCTATAGTTTTGGAATGTATTTGTATTGTACCATTGAGTAAGCAAGCCCCTGCTAAAGTCAGAGCATAAAGCTTATTCAAGGTGTCTGCATTCCTTGAAAGGAGCCAGGCAAGCATTTTCTCCACAAATGCGAATTATTCATCAAATTCATTCCATCTGGGGTTTGTAGGTGTGCATGTATTCTTTGTTAAGTGTTCTAGCAAATACTAAAATACCAGGTAGGTTAAGGGGATCAGCAAAATTCCTGCCAGTATTAAATGAATATTTGTGGAGGGTGAATTTTGAGTGTGCTGTGTAAAGCTTATAATGCTCAAGGCAATATTCTTCAGCTAAATGGTTAAACTCTGCCTAAGACCAATTTGCCCAGAACAGTGGGAAAGCAGAAAAGAAGTGAGAGTTAATGGTAGTGAAGAAAATACAACCATAGGAAATTATTATTTGAGAAACTAAAACAAGCAGTTGAAGTCTGGGAGTTGTTCAAGAGGCTTCACTGTTTCCAACAGCAAATTGTTTATGAAGAGAAATAAAACAACCTATTCTTTTGTTTTCCAAGTACCTTTAGTAACTTGTAAGATTTCTGTCAGACTCCAAGTAGAAAATTATCACCAATTATATTCCAAAGAACAGCAATAAAAGCTTGGTGAGAGGAAAGCAATACTGAAGCTTCTTCAGTCAGCTCAGTAGTTTTAAGTTCTATGTTTTTTTTCTGAAGGATATTTTTAAAACTCCGAGCCCATTTTCTCTTCTGTCGAAATACTGCGTCGTCTTGTTTTTCTCAAAATCACATTTTAGCTGTGTGCCTCTAGCTATTAACCCTGTGGATTTCTTTCAGATGGGAAAAAGACTGATTCCAGAAATCCAGGAGCCTCAAAAACCACCACAGTGGGGTAATACCCCACTTATCCCCTGTTTCTGATGGCTCAGAGGAAAGCATCTCTGTCCTCTCTTGCTGAGAAGGCACAGCAGCTTCACTTCTGACTCAACAGTCTCAGACAGACAGGTACCCTTGTTTTTCTTGTATTTTTTGTCCATCTCACATGCCAAGTGACAAGATTGCTCCTATTCCAACAGCACAGGCACACCCACTGAGCACCAGAGAACCCCTTCCAGGCCCAAACTGCAGGCAGGTTCACTGGTGGAATGGTTGGTCCTAGTATGGTCCCCCCTGAATGCAGCAAAGGAAAACCCTGCTTCATGATCCCATGAGGATCTGAAAGTTTTTATAATTAATAAAGCTCCCCTCTCCAGTTTCATTGATCTGCATGGACTTGCCAAGGTGGAAGGAGTTTTGTTTGTGGGCTTTTAAAATAAGATAGTTTGAGTTCTTCCTCTAATATTCTCCATAGCTGGTTACTACCCAGAGTTTCAAAAATGGACTCTCTGCTGTGGGTTTTGGGGGAAAGTGAAGCCTATATCTTATCCATAACTGTCTACTGGTGTCTGAAAATTTGTATTTTTTTAATTTCGTTTCAAATGAACCTTGTGATTTTGTGAGGACAAATCCTCACAGGGCAGAGGGAAGGAAGTGGAGGGGAGCAGAGTTCAGGGAAGACTGTGGCATAAGCTTTGCCTTCTGTTACCTGCAGGCACATTTAAACCAGCTGCTGCTGTATTAAAGAGGGGGTTTCTTTAACATCTAAGATATATGCACAAAAATATGATATATTTATTCCGACAATTTAACTGAGTATTTAGAAATAGCACACTCTGCTTTAGATCCTTCTCAAAGATAGGAATGACCAGAACATTTCTCCTGCCATTTCAGCTCAGTGCTAAGGACACCTGGTCCAGCACAGCCATTCCTCCTCAGACAGGTGAGCAATCCCCAAGGTTTGACATCCTGCCCCATCAGAAGCTTTGGCCATGGGACACATCCTTAGGTCTGTGCCATCTCCACACCCTGATGTGGATGCCAGCCATGAAGCCATTTCTCTTGCCCACCTCCACCTGGTAGAATAAAGCTGAGGGACCAGGTCCCCATGAGAGGTGTTAACAAAACATCAGTGAAAACAGTGGGAGTGGTGGTGCTAAATCCATAGCCCAGAGCAATACCTCAAGTGAGAGAAGCCAACATGATCAATTGAGATAGTGGTCAATGCTGGACCTCAGCTCTTGCCTTGCTCCCCTCCCCTCATATTTATAGGTTTCTAATTTTCGCTGGATAATGAATATCGCTCTTTATTATAATTATGTTAAAAGGTACCAGCGTGATGATTCAGAAACCCTTGAAGATATAGTCATATTTTCAGCAACAGATGGATTTAACACTGCAGATGGAGTGTTAAGAGTGCAGGTAATAACAAACTCAGCAATGTACTGTACTGAAATATAATTGGAAAGTATTAATCATATATTGGTTACTTCAGCTTCACTAAGTAGATGTTTAATTTTCATCAATCTTTTTACCAGATTCCCGGAAAGATTTCTGTGCAGACAGAGTGTGGCTTTAGGTGAAGTGATTGCCCAAATTATTAATGACTGAAGCCTTGATCTTGCAGGCATGTGCCCATGGCTTACCCAGGCATGCAGAATAAAAATCATTTGTGTTAATAAGGCTGTCAGAGGGGCCCCCATTCAGATGGCCCAAACTTCAGCTGGTGACCAGTCAGAGGTAAAGCCCAGACCCTTCCCTTCGTGGGGGCTGCTGGAAATCTGCCAGCAGGAATGGCTACCTGCAGGATTTGGGGCAGAACGCAGCAATTTGAAAAGTTCCACTTATAAAAGTGAACCATAAGTCCAAGCCTTTGAAGGATTGGGAGTTAGAATGTAGACAAAACAGAGAGGGGGCGAGGGGTTGTCATTCCTCATTATTTTCTTTAAGTACAGACTTTCTGGAATTATCTGCATGCAGAGAAATGTCTGCTGTTATTCCTATAAATCCTGTCAGCTTGCTGGGATTTTTTAACGCACCTCTTCAGAGAGGTTGTATTTGAAGTCTGGATTATTCAGGGGAGTTTTTGCTCTGAGCAGACCATGCAGGACCAGAGTAATCAGTGATGCCTGGTTGCATGCCATGACTCTGATTCTTTAATTAATGCTATTTATAACTAGGATATCATTTGTAGGATCGCCAAGTGGTCCCTGCTCCAGTGTGCCACCTGGGGACTCAGGGAATGGGGAGTGTGGTAGGGCACAATTCCAGCTCATGCAAAAATCTATTTTAGACCAGGAATATAAAACAGGGGTCTGGTGACAACAGAAACATTATTCTACTGAATATTTTTTCTTGTGGATGGTTTATATTCACATTCTTTTCTGTGGGTTCAGGCATTTGGTGAGGCTGTATCTCCACCACTCTCCTTATGAGGTTTTCTTTCCCTGGTGGGAGTGCACAGCCATGGTGTTCCATGATGACCATGGACTGACCAGATGGACTGTTGTAAACAACAACATAAGCATTCAACACCTAAGTTTTAAGTCCCATGAAATACTTTGCTCAAACAAACACTGCCAGTCTTTTGCTGAACTATTTAGTTTTTTAGCTATCCATGAACCCTGGAAATGTAATGAAAAACTGGAATTCTCTCTGGAAAACTGACTCTCACTTGACAATACAGTATCTTTATCTTGGCTGATAAGAAAAAAAGATCGGGTAATAAAATTCAACATGACTAGAAATAAAATTGAGCATGACTAGAAACCACAGGTGAGCGTGTTTAATAATGTGAAATGAGTGTGCTGTCTACTTCCTGACAGGCTTTTGTACTCCACAGAGATACAAACAGGTACTGATCGATTGACCGTGGTAATCAAATAAAGCTGTGAGTATAAATGGCTCTAAATATGGTGTCTCCTTAGGGGTACCAGTCAAGATGAGTGGTTTGTAACTCAGGTCCCACACTGCTCTTGTGGGGAGGGGGGAGCTTGTTGCTAGACTGTAAAGATAAGTAGAATTTCTGTTTAATTTTCACTTACACCTGGAAATAAACCCTTCCCTTCCCTTCCCTTCCCTTCCCTTCCCTTCCCTTCCCTTCCCTCCCCTTAACCTTCCCTGAAAATTCCCTTCCCTTCCCTGAAACTTCCCTGAAACTTCCCT
>VZSE01005864.1:1013798-1162380 GCA_013398275.1 Promerops cafer
TCCCTTCCCTTCCCTTCCCTCCCCTCCCGTCCACATTCCACGGGCGAGCAGCGATCCCCAGAGCGGCAGCAGGGGCTGCAGGCAGGGATGGGTGTGTGCGGGGAGGATCAGCCAGGATCACCCGGAGCCTCTCCGTGCAGTGAAAGCTGAAGGTGTCGCACGGAGCTGACGAATGCGGCTCCCCAGGCACTGACTCGAGGGGTGACACAAAGGACATGAGTCATGGTGCATCTATTTTCCAATCTGGAGATATTTCTCCCGTGTGCAAACGGATAGGATGGACTTCTCATCTTACTGGCAATGTTTGAAGCCTCCTTCTCTGTTTTGTTTTTTTTTTTTCCTTCCTTACTTATGAGAATTAGTTGAATCAAAAATTACTTAAAGTGTCAGGTGTCTCAGTTCTGATTTAAATAGTGTCTTTCAAAACTTGTTCTGCATTTGTAGCACAGAGCTGTGCTGCTTGGGAAAGGTTCAGTCTCAGTTTTCACCAGCAGGACAGCACATTTGGTACCCGTTTGTGAGAAACAGGTGGGTAAAGCAGTGCATTTACACATAATAATATAACTTAATACATATTAAGAAGCTCTCTAGGTCTGTAGAGAAGATACTAGGAGGCAAAAGATTCCCTCTAATAAATCATCTCATTCTTTGCTCCAAAAGGCTCAAACTCCAGCTCAACCAAAGAGCATTGAGCAAAGGGCATTGAGCAAAGGGTTGCAGTTTAAATCACTGGTACCTGTGAAAGCTGGAGAGCCTCTGTTCCTTCCCCATTGTCACCAGGACTTCTGCATGTCTCTGTGTGCCCTGCATCATCTCAGGATTTGCTGCTTGGTCTTTCCAGTTAAAGTGATGATGTTTTTAATTTGTGATTCATGACAGAGTGCTTCGGATGCAAACTGTAATTCAAGCAAAATCACGAACACATGTTTTATGAAGGCATTTTATTTGCTAGCTCAAACTGTGTGAAGTTTGCTGGATGTATCAGAAAATAAAGGTAAGTATCTTGTTTTTCAAAACTTGATAAATTATTAACAAAGGAAAAATGCCCTGAGTTAATCAATCTGATGTTTTTTCCACCATTTGTCCCTGGAGGATTCAGATGTAGTGGATCGTGCTTTAGTGCTGGTCTGCTCTCATCATTTGCAAGAGAGAAAATAAACATTCCTGTGTCTCAACTCCTCATCAGTGTCTGAACTTGAATGAATCAGCTATTGAGCTGAAGGAAATGAAATATAAATTGACATGAAGAAAATGTTCTCCCTGCAGCTGCAGAAGCAGCTATGGTTGTAAAAAGCTGATTTTTATCCCTTCAAGGACCAGTATTTTGGGTCACACCATCCTATTCAATAACTGTTTTTTCTATAAAAGTTTAGCCTAAAGTTACTGCTTTATCACTATTTTAAAAAATTGTTAAAGTAAGTTCAATGAAAGATTGTCTTAATCTCAGTTGTGACTTTTGGCACCCATTTAGAATGGAAAATCAGAATAAAAGCTGCTCTTTTAAAATGTTAATCCTGTTTCTTCCTTGATCATTACTACAAACACAGCATTTAGTCGTCTCACAGTAATTTAAAAACACAGTAAGTATTCCTTTAGTCTGAGACTTTTAAGTCATGAGTTTGTGTTGCAGAAGTGCTCCTGTCTGGGAGTCAGGTGGTTGCATTTTCTCACCTTGGTTTTGCTGGGCTTGCACACACAACTGTGCAATGACAATGCCACCACTTATGGAACAAATGTTCTAAATAAATACTAAATATTCTGTTTTGGGGAGTGATTTCAAACCATAGATTGCTGGTGCTACACTCGAGAGCCCTCTGCTGCACTGAATTATCTGGAATAAGTCCTTTCAATTCAGGTTGCCCAATTATCCATCTTAAGTGGTGCCACTATTTAAATATAATATTCTTCTGGGCAATTTCTTTGCTCTGCAACTTTCCTGGCTTTACTTCATGCTAAAATACACAGGGGAACATGACACAGTTTCTCCCTGCTCCTCTTCTCCTGCATGCTTGGAGAAATGAAAGATCATTAAAAGAGAATCATCTTGTAAAATGCATTCATTATACGGGGGAGGGAAAAAAGGAACAACTTGTTTATTGGTATTCTGGAGATGTCTTTGGAGATGTATTAGGAGATGTCTCCATACACAGATCTTTGATCATTCAGTTCTCTATCACAGCAACTACTCAGCTGTAGCACAGATAGCAAATTTATTATCAAACTTAGATCATTGCTTGAGTCACTGGCATAGACAAGAGCTCTACTTCAACATATCAATCTTTTTTTTTCAAGTTCGACTCCTGCTTCTCTCCTTCTCCACCTATTTTTTTCCCCCACCTCCAGTGGTCTCATTTTCTGAGACAGGAAAACATTTTCCTTGCTGGTTTGCTCTTTCTCCCAGCAGCAGTTGCTCATCTTGTAGGCAGAGTGGACTTTTTAATCAGTGCCAGTATTGTATTTCCCTCTGAATACTCCTCCTATTGCCAGGTCTTCTATAATTGGATGCCTCCTAATTGCTGTTAAATAACATAAATCTACCTTGAGATCTGCTGCAGTAAGCATTTCTGGAATTTGGGTCTTTCGCCTTTGGATCCTCTAAAATCTATTCCATGAGATCCCTTTGCTTTTCTTAGAGCTATTTTTATTATTATTTTGTTGGAGATGGAGTTGATTTGGGACATGACAAGAAGTCACTTTGGTACAGCACGGAGACCTGCTGAGTTTATAGGACTGAATCCTACATGCAAACATCTTTCCTGACATAACTGGTATTTCTCATTTTACTACAGTACATTTTTAAAGCTAAACTTTGAAGCTGATCCCTCTCTAATACTTGGTGGCCCTCCCTAACTAAACAAAAGATTTTTATTATTTTTAAAGGATTTGTACACTGTCAGATGAACAGATGTAACATGCACCTGTATTCTATCTCCACTGGGAACCATTTTTACTGCTACTGTTTAGAGCTGTTCAGAAAATTTTTGAACCAACTTTGTGATGAGAGAATAGACTTTCATGTAAAAAAGCTTTAGCGAAAAGCATCTGCTTTGTATGTCTAGTTTGGTTTTACTTTTTTTCTTTTTTTTTTGCTAGAACTAAAAATTGATGTATGTCTTTTGACTTGAGAATTTCTGTTCAAAATACCAACATACCGTGGAAAAGGGAGATGGAGAAGATTTATCTGAGGACTTGTCAAAATTCTGTCCAGACATGGTGATGACAACTTCTGTGTTTTAGCTACTTATCATAATTTGTTGATGTTTTAGATACTCTTGTTTGATATTTGTGTTCATATGGCTGAAGTAAATGGCTTATTTGGGATTATTCCTGATTTTGCCATAGACTCATCTTCCAAGACATTGGCCAGGTTTTTTCTGCTTTATTTTAGGAGCTGGTGGATGAGGAATGGAGTAAGCAAGGCAACCTGGAGACCCTTTAGCATTAATTCTGAGCTTCTTAGTGCTCAGATCTCCAATCAATCATGAATTTCCAGTGTGAATTAAGTCCTACCTATTGCAGAGTACTGGGCAGACATGTGGACATAGAGTCACAGAATAGTTTGGGTTGGAAGGGACCTTTAAAAGTCATCTAGTCCAACACCCCTGCAATGAGCAGGGACACCTTCCACTAGCCCAGGTTGCCCAGAACACCATCTGACCTGGCCTTGAACACTTCCAGAGATGGGGCAGCTTCTCTGGGCAACCTGTACCAGGGTCTCACCACCCTCATTGTAAAACACATGCAAGAATATCCAGAAAGACAAAGTCAAACCAAACCAAGCACAGAGATAAAGTAACAGTATCATCAGAAGAATGGAGGGTCTATCCTCAGAGATGATCAGGAGTTTGGTTTATTGAGCTCAGCAAAACAAAGCTTGAGATGGAGATAAGTTACCCCCAAGTATCTTGAGGGAATAAACATAGGGGTAAATAAAACCTAAATTATGTATGCTAATAGGGAATATCGGCAAAAACCCCAAACCAATTGAAACCACCATGAGAAAATTCAGGCCAGCAATTAAAGGATGGTTTCTATCCAGTAGAGGAAGAGTATTCTGAGCAGCTCTGAGCTCTGGGTGCCTCCTTCCCTTCCCTGGGATTATCCCTCCCACAGCAATGGACCCCCGACAAGGCATTAGTTTCTAACTCTGTTTCCAGCTCTCAAATCAGTTTGTGTGCTCATCTGAGTGTGTCTTCTGGGCTGGTGCTCTCTGCTCCTCCCTCGGGCACGTCCTGTGCAGACACCTCTGCACTGTCTCTGACAAAGGGACAGCTTCAGTGCTGATTGCTGTTTTCATGAAGGTCTTCATCCACCTCTGCCACCTCCTACTGCTCTCCCAGTTTGTAACCTGAATGCTGCATCCCTGCCTGTTGATAACCAGTGGCTCAAGACTCAAGAGTGCACCTTGTGTAACAAGATTTCACCTTCAAATTTAACCTAAATTACTACCTGCATGTAATTTTTTAAGCTTGTATTTAAGACTGAATTGTTTCAGGCCAGACTGCAGTGACAGGATTTACCCTGGGTAGAACCAAAATTGTACTGTTGGTCCTGTTGTAAGACCCATCATTTAGCAGGCAGAGACTGTCACACTGTCACAAATTGGGTTGCACAAGAACCAGCAGCAGCCCTCGGCTTCTCTGGAGATGAGTCATGCTATTTTCAAACTATCTGGTTAATCAGTAAACTGAGATCTGCTGCTTTACAGACAATAATGTAATATTTGCTTTGCCTTTGTGCACTACTTTACATTTTGGATCCCTTGCCATTAGGATTCGAAGCATATAGACTGCATCTAATCCAATTTATCCTGTTCATCTTGGCAGTGCTTGCAATGCTGACAGCTTAAAGAAAACACTTAATTTGACTAAGTGTTTTCAGTTTGCTTCTCAAAATATTTGAAATCATTAAAGCCAGAGTACCCCTGCACTGCAATACACACAGTCCTGACCTACTTCAGCAAGTTAATTACAATTTGTGTGATCCCACGGCCTCTGATTATGCTGCAGGCTGAAGTAGTTTACCTGGTTAAGAAAGGGCTTGATGTTAGAGAATAATTCTCCTGTCTTGATGCTTTTTAATCTGACTTTTAAAGAGGCTCCTGGAGCAAAAATGAGGCATACTGGGGACTTGGTGTGACATGTCGTGTCTCCTGCCTCGCTGGGCAGGGCGCAGGGGGCTGAGTGCTGGGCTCAGAGCCCCAGAGCTCTCCTGCTGTACGGCTGCTCAGTCCGTGTGTCCAGAGCTATTTGTATTCACTGCTACCTGCCAGAGGTGAGGCACAGCGCAGGGATGTAGAGCAGCCCTGGAAGTGCCCTGGTGAGCACAGGTGATTATGAATGGTGGCTCAGTAGCACTGGAGCGTGCCAGAGCTGATGGGGTCACGGGCTGCAGCGCCTTCCTCTGCTGGTGTGCTCGTAACTGAGGAGTTGTCACAAAGCCCTCTGTGGTGGCATCTCACCCTTCCCCTGCTGCAACCCAATGGGAAGAAATATCATCCAGGCTTGCTGTCAGTGCCAAACACAGACCCCAGACACCAAGCACGATGGAAGAGAAGGGAGAGGACGTACAGGAGAGCAGAAATGGACCAAAAGGATTTATCAGTGCAAGCATTAAGTGTTGTAGTGGTGTGAGTCAGGTGAGGTTGCAAATGTCAACACAGATAACATTGAGGAAGTGTACGCATCAGTACAGGCTAATGAGCAGAAAATACATCCCGAGCTCCTCAGTGCTCTCACACCTTGGTCAGCTCATTCACTGTGTCTCTTCTGCCAGGGCAGGTCCCAACAGCTTCCTCAGCTGCTGTGTCTGAAGTTTTGGGAGATGTCCATAAACTCCTGATAGTCTGTGTGTCTTATCTATTTTGTCATTTGGATTTGTGTTTACTGTAGTTAATGAATCAAAAATTATGAAATAGTTAACTAATCCCAAGTTCTTACAAAGATGACATTTAAAAAATCCTGTTATTAATGGCTGATTTTATTGCTGGAGAGGACCAGGTGATTCAATATTGTGGTTTGGTAGCACTGGAGCATCTGTCTGCAGTGACAAGACAGGTGAAATTGCCAGTCATTACAGGGCATGTGATACAATCAAGCTGCCACAACACAGAGATAGCTTGATTTGGCACATCAACATGCTACAATTTTCCTCTGTGATATGTTTTGTTTCCTTTTAAATTATTTTCTCAAGGCTTCCCTTTCAGAGATGAGTGCTGGCAAGTTGCAATACTGCAGAGAAGGGAAGGTCCAGAGCTGTAGTAGGAATAAGGAACTTGGAAAAATGCAACTGGTGCGGAAGAGCGAGCAAGGTCACTGGTGACAAGGCTCTGCTCCATCTGTGCCGGCACACTCCTGAGCAGAAGCATTCCAGCAACGTGGCATTTCCTCACGTTATTCCCTTCCTTTCCAGTTTCAATAGCTGGTTATTTCCCTGCCTTCAGTGAGGAGACAAAGCCCCTCTTTGTGCAGCCACACAAGGCAGTATCTCGTGTAACAGAGAAATGAAATGCAAATTTCTCTGATAAGGCAGGAATGGGGCTTGTCTGGGGGAGAAGGAAGCACTTTCTGGCTGCAGGAGCAGAAGAAGGTGGTATTGACCACTGCCTCTGCCATTCAGTCCCAAAAGGTGAAAGAAACTACAATTTGGGTTGTCTTCTGGTAACATCAACATTAAACCTTCCACGACCCCATTTCATCTTTCAAAGAAAAGGGACAAAAATTACTCTTCTGTTTTGTGCAATTCAGCAAAGCATTTTAACCTGGACCTTTTTTTAAGGTACATGAGAAATTGCCCAACTGTCTGCACAGAACAATATACATGCTAAGGCATTATTTACACGGGGTCTGAGTAATTTGTAAAGGACTTGGAGAAATTTAACAATGAATATGAAAATTACTGATTAAGAAACTCTTCTAAAAATTCATTTTTCAAGGAAGTAGAAATTTTTGCATTAGATGTTCGGGTTTCTGGGAGGTTTTTTGTGGAGGTGTGGTAAGGAGTAAGTGACTAGTTAAAAAATAGTAAAGTAAAAGAAAACTAATGCTGGAGGCAAAGGCAAAACTTTGAAATATCACTCAGAAATTCATTTGTTCGGTATCAGCACCTTGATTAGAGCAATACTAATGTGCACTGTACATATGAAGAGCTATTCTGAGTCGAAATTGGTGACACAGGCAGGGGACAGTTTAACCTCTGGCATTAGCTAAAACTGGGCAGCGACAGGAGCCAGTGCAGCAGTGCTAATTAATGCACCCTGAGGGGACACAACGAGGCATTGGCCCTGTACACCTGAGACATACTTCTGTCAGCACTGAGGTGCCAATTACTGTTCTCTCATAAAAATAACCCGTGTTAAAAAAATAACAAAAAGGCAAAAGTCCAAGTAATATAGATAAAACAAGATTTAGCCATAAAATTATCAAGTGGATTCAGCAATGCATCTCCCCAGTTTGTTAATACAAGGCAGGATGAGCTCTGTTGTAGCTGCTGTTATGGAAATGCAGAAGCTTTGTTGCTGGGCTGGGGAGCCCCATCTTTGCTAAGCTCATGTACCCCAGCTGCTCTGAGACGTGAGTGCTCTCACATCCATCACCTTGGAGCAAACTCCACTGGAGAGCAAGGATAAACCTCTCAGGGCCACCACTGCAGCAAGCATGGAGGTGTCTGGGAAAGGATCTCTGCCTACCCTGATTGTGGACACAAAATAAACCTCTTTTGGACTGGACAAGAAACCAGAAATTCCTATTTTACTTCTAGTTAAACATTAGCAGTGCATTGTCCTTTGTAGGTGCTCAGTTTCAAATAATTTACTAATAAAAATCCTCAAACACTCAGCAGTCCTCCAGCTGAAAACCACTGCACAGAAAACCAAGATGCTATGGGAGTATGGGCAAGCTCTTGGCTTTGTCACATGGCACATTTTTGATAACTGAGCCAGGGAAGAGGTTTATCCACACTAGAGGCATAATAATGTGGGTTTGTCTCAGCAGGTGCTTTTGGGGTGAATGAGGGACTTTAAGCACGTACCTGATTGAAATATCTCAGTGTTTTTGAAGAAGACCTCAAGGATCTTAACTTCACATCAAAGGCAAACCCTGAGTAAAGCTTGCTAGAAAATGCTCTTCCCCCAGCTGGCTCAGGGAGATCAATGCTGGAATTGATAGGTATATACCCCACAATATGCTACTATTCCTCTAAAAAAGATTTTATTAGAGTTTAATATGGTAATAGTGCCTGGTTGTATGGGGCACTACTTTACAGCTGGCTGGATGGTAGAAGAGAGGAACCATTTGGCAAATCAGGCCAGACCAAATAGCATTCATTTGGTTAATCACCAGCTATTAAAATAGCATCAAATCATAGCAACCTATTTGCTTATAATTCAGTGCACAATTTTCTGCACAGTATATTCATAACTGCTGTACCCAAGCTAATTTTAAATGAGCCAACAAAGCCATTTTCCACCACTCTCCTGGGAAATGAATCTGTGGACTGATGGATCTTTCTGCTTCTGGGGCTAAGCCCCCACAAAATCTGAGCTGATGACATTGGTGGTTTAACTTTGAAGCAAACTGATTTCAGATTTAGTCTATTTTTTAAAGCTTGGTGTGGTTTATATCTCTTGCATTACTCCAAGATTAATCTAACTTCCAGTGCCTAGAAGGTTATACCCACTATGTTCTCTCCAAAAATGCAAACGTTTAGGCATCATTGCAGATCACTTTGTGAATTCTATTAGAGACAACCTTCAATAGTTCCTTGGGAGCTCCTCTCTTTGTCACCATGAATTCAGCAAACAATGAAATCCCTTTCCTTCTAACTCAGGAATATATCAGTAACTTTGAATTTGGTCTTAAAAGAGTTGACCCTTTATTTCTGAGAACTGATACGTCACTGCTGGAGTAGGAGCCCTGTACAGTTGTGGGGAGCAGAACACTAGAGCTGTGGCCTGGGCAATGATTAAATGCTTTTAGTAGTGAGGAAAAAAATTGATGAAGGTGTGTTAGTAACATGTACACAATGAAGTTCTCTTGTTTGTAAACATTGTGCACACTGTTGTTTTTCTGTATTGCAGTAAACCTTGTAAGCCTTAATGACGAGCCTCTGGGCTCAGCAAAAGCTGAGGAATGAGTGTTACCTGCCCCAAAAACTTCTTTCATATAAATAAACAAATGGAGAGCTCAAAATTTCTCTTCCGGCACTGCTGGTGTCCTCCCAGTCCAGCTTCCCCACCTTTAATTTAACTGCAGAGAAATGAGGACGAGCTCTGGCTCTGAAGGCAGACCCAGCCTTGCAATATTCCCGTGGTGTCCACACTCATGTTGGTGAAACAGGTACGTGCTTACTTTTAGGGATGCAGTGGGATATGGTGGGATATGAAGAAACCTCAGAGCCATCGTAAGGGTATCTGAATCTTTGGCTTGGCATTTCATTCTGCACGTCAGTTGATTGGTCATTTTATCACCAGTTATGAAGTGAAATTAGATAATCTTGCTGCCATATGGTATAGAGTATTTATAGTTTAGTATGTTTTCCATATATGTGCACTAAAGCCTGCTTCAGGGATTTGTTACGGTCCTTGTGTTTACAGGATTTGGGTCTTGGGTGAAAGAAGAAATTGACAGTTGCTAATGTTTGATTTAAACTGATACTTCAGAGGCTACATGAGTGATCCCTAATTAAAATCAATTTACACTTTCTGTCCTTTGCCAGGGAGGCTGGCAGGGCTTTCCAGACCAGAGCTCGTGTCCACCCAGCTCTGCTCCCTGTAGTAGCAATCAGGAAGGGGTGAACCTCAGGGAACAGCGGCAGAGGCCCATGGAACACTGGGGATGCTTAACCTCCACCTCAGCTCCCCTCCCAAACAACCAGGAGTACCCAGGGACTCCTCCAGCTCTCTCAGGCAGCCTGAACCCTGAAGCATCTCTCCAAGGATTTTTCTCTATGTTAGGTTTAACTGTTAATTTCTTGTTTTCCATCAAAATGCTCCATTCCCCTTGAAATTTTGATAAATAAGGAGCTACAGAATTAATTATGTGGGACATTAGTCATTCAATATGTGTCATTATTATCTCAAAACAAGTCTAAATGAGCACCACAGAAGAGTCTTAGAGATCTGCATTTGGAGCTCACCCAAATGTGATAGGAGTGTATTCTCAAAACAAAACATTGCCTGGTACAGACACCAGCACTGGGGAGTTGTATGGTGTAAATACCCCTCATACAATTTTCTGACTGCAAAACTGTGCTAAGCTTTAGAGCACTTGTGTGGCTCTGCTTGAGACCTGCATCCCTCACTCCTCACCTGTCTCCGCTGCCATGTCTTGGTCATTTGAAGTTGCAATGTCAGACACAACAGCAACTGGCTGAAGCTCGACCAACCATTTTTAAAAAGTGGTAATTTATAATAACAAACAACAAACTCTGAGAGAGGAGAAGCAATGTTCAATCACCCTATAAGAACCCTGTGAGCACTCAAACAAAGAGGAGTTAATAAATGTTACAGTCAGGTTTTTTTGGATAGGATTCTTGCAGAATATGATTTCATAATCCCCTGTCTCTAGTGAACAACAAGACCTCTGTAAACACTCAATATTCAAATAGAAAATTGTTTCTTGTAGGCTTCCATGGCACAAAATAAAAGCTCTGTAAATCTGGGCCTCCATATGTGGTTCTCAGCTGGTGTAAGTCCCTGAATGAATTACATGTGAACAGAGAAATTAATGCTATGCACATGGTGGCCAAACTTGAAAGCAAAAATTGCAACTGAGGATACACTGCAGCGGATTGTGAAATTTTTGAAGATAAATGGAAGCTTGAGTCCTTGTTGATGAAATGCAACATCGATGCATTTCAAGGGATAGACAGCTATCACAGTGAGATACTACAATACTGAGATCACATTTGGGAAAGTAAAGGGATTTGCTCTTTAAAATCAAAGACTGAAATTAAAAAGGCAAATATTAAATAATCCAACGTAACTTTGAACAAAAAATTGGGTGAAATACTTCCCCCTTTATTAGATCTGTCAAATTACTGTGGCAGTAAATGTATATGCTATCCATGTTTTGAAATGATTGTGCTCTAAAGCCACTTTTGTTAATCAGTCAACGTTGATGATGAATTACCCAAGAGTTTTGGTACTTTACAAACAGTTGCGATCTTTTTGTTGTTGTTTTCTTTTCCCCTTCTCCTCTCAACAGAGGAGGGAAGAATGTGCATGTTACAGTGAATTCTAAATGAGGCCTGTGCCTCCCCTGTTTGCAAAAAGCCAAGCAAAGCAGTAAAATAATAAATAAAACAAATGAAACCCTCTTTAATCCATTCATGAGCTCGAGTGTTTCAAGTAGGCCATAATATTAAGACACAGAGCTCTGAAAGAGATGGATCAGAGGAAAGGGCTATTGTTTAAACAATGCCAGCCCATTTAATTGAATTACGTATTTGTCAGCACTGTATTTTCCCATGTCCAGGATTCTTACTGTTGATTCAGGGCTTAAGGCCTAAATGGAAAGGGCAACAACTGCCGTGTATTTTGGTCCTGAACAAGCCGTGTCCTTTGAAATGCCAGCGCTCGACACTGGGAAGAATGCTGGAGTGCTTTGCAGCAACAGAGGCCACCAGCAAAAGAGGTAATGAAAATATGTTACCCCCGTGGATTCGACCTTGCTGCAGCATACCGAGGAACTTGCCTGAGAATTTTTAAGCCTGATGTTATTTCTGTAGCAGTTTATTTGTATTTATCACAAGGACAACTGGGGTTGTCCTTGAACAAGAGAACAGGAGCCAGAAATTCCTGACTTTTTTCTTTAAATTGATTTGGCAGAGTTTTTTTAAAGTATAAAATCTATAGTTTAGTCAAGGACGTTACCAAATGTTCATTGTCTTACGATGAAAATTTCAACTGTTTTCTTTGATTTGTTGCACAAAATAAGCACTTGTGTATCCATCCCTCCCTCTAGGGGCATTTTATGCCTCATATGCCACAACAGGGCTGGAGGAAGCCACAGGGACCTGGACAGCAACAGCTCAGGCTGGAGGAGGAGATAAGGAAAACTTGCAAGTGTTAGGCCAGAGTATCTCCTCTGTTCCTTTACAGAGCTTCCTACTCTGGCATTCCCCTCTTTCCCAGCCACCTTGCTACTACTGCTATCTGCATAACAAAAAAAACGAAATTTGGCTGGTTTTTCTCTGCTGTACCCATGCCAGTTTTGTTTCCAGATTATTTTGAGGACAGGTGCCCTGAGATCAAAAAGAGCATGATCATTCCTTTGTTCCACTCTTTCAGTTGCCTGTGACAAAATTTTGGGAGTATATTCCCAAAAACTAATCTGTATTTGGAGCAGAAGTGTTGCCAGGGCATCCTGACTTCGACAGATGACTCTAGACGAAGGATGCTTGAAATTGGTTCCTCCATACAACTGTTCACATAAGAAAACTTTGCTGAGTCACCTCCTAAAATTCAACCAAATGCTCTGTAACTCTGAGCCATATTTGCCCAGTTTACTGACCCTCAATCACATTTCATTGCAGTGAGATTACACAGCCTAGGTACCTCCTCTTCCATTGTGTTGTACTCCAAATGAACACGAAATTCCATTTTGTTTTGAAGTTGGAGCAACTCTTCCCAGATTAGTACACGAGTGACACAGAATGATGTAGATTTTACTTGAAGAAATGCCATTGTGAAATACAAGTTAGCAGGCTCAACAGAGCAATGATTGGAAAAAATTCTTTATTTATGACCCTGCATGGGTCTGGCTATCTTAGTTGATAGATCTTAAAAATCTACAGTGTTTCAAAGCACACTTGTCTCTGCTAACAAGCCCACCCATCTCTCTGCCACTCACCCATCAGCTTCTTCCAATGAATTTTTCCATCACTAGAAGTGTCTTTGTTTTACGTAAAGTTCAAGGTGAGATTATATTTCTTTCTGCTGGCTCTAGTTCTCCCAAGCTGTGTCGAGGCACAGCTTTCCCTCCTGCTGAACACGCAATTTTAGCTGCATTAATTGTAGGCAATTTTTAAGAAGTGCTAAAATAGGTTCCATAAATAGGAATGTTATGACCCAAGGAAACGACTCACATGGGTGGAAGGGTCTGCTGCTTGTGCATCTATTATAACCTGGCTCTACAGAAAATGTGCAGCAAAATTCTGGAGTTCTAATCTGCCCATAATAGAGAGGTTTCATTTTGTACTTCCAGTTCCATGAGGCTGGATCACAAAAAAGGGCACAGGGCTGTGTGGTCCTGTCACCTCTGCACCAGAGTCTTCATTTGTCTCCCTAAAAGGTTGTAGGAAGAGAAGTGTCACCACCTCCAGCCACAGAGAGAGAAGTGGGATGCAAAGAGGTTAAAGATTTGTGTGAGTTGGCTCAGGGATGGTGCATTGAAATAGAAATTTCAAAGCACTGAGCTAATCACTAACTTGTCCTTCTACAATAGAGTAAATGGGCTGCACCACAGCAGCGAAAATTTGAAGGACTTTTTGTAAAGTCAGATTGAAAATCTTTTGCCAATCTCTTGCTGACCAAATTCAATGGCAAAAATGTTTCTGTGGAATCTAAAGATTTCATCTGCCATCTTGCCTAATTATTTTATGATGCTTTCAGTTGAAATATGATTTCAAATAATACCTGAAATACTCCACTTTATTTCTAAAAGAAAAATTACTATTTTACCTGCTACTTTTTTGTTCAAGCTTGTGGGATTTGTATTTATTTTGATTGAAGCACTCCTTTTGTTTTTTCCCTTTTTTGTCTGTCATACAGTTCAGATGCATTTTAAACAGTTTCTTCTCATGTCTGAGCTCTGGTTCTGATGTGTGCAAAGAGCATGGCTGCTCTGAACCCACCACATGTTAAAAGGATGAATATTAACTTTTGTTTTTTCAAAGTGACTCTTTAATTGAAAAATTAAATATTTAATGAGCTATTTCCATCCAGAAGGGAGGGAGGGAAAAAAAAAATCCTGTGGTTCATTCCCAAGAAAAACTCATGCTGGTGTCTGGTATGCCGTCAGCGGTGAGCTGGCAGCAATTAGTGCTAACACAGCCTGAACACAGGACAACCTTGGGGGTGCTGGTCTGCACCCCCAGCCCTCAGTCCCTTACCTGCAACCCTTAACATACAGCCTGTGTCCAGTATTTCAGCTGGAAAAGGAGCTCTGGCTGTGGCTCTTTATACAAGTCCTTATTCTATGTATTAGGGTAAAATTTGGTTCCACTCACATAAAACCTCATAATCAAAACAAATGGCATTTCTAATTGAGCAAGGCCCTCTCAGTAATGAAGGGCAGCAGTGCTGCTGAGATCACTGGTTCGTGTTTCTCTCCCTGTTCAGAAGACTAAACTAATTTATTTATGAAATCAAAGCAACCCACCAGATTAGCCATCTAACTAGCTCGCCACGCTGTTTAGATTCACTCGTGTGCTCTCTCATGACATCCAAGTGAACAAGCTATATGTCAATGAAAGCGTTGGCGCTCCATCGTACATTATAGACTACTTTGAAGTGCAAAAAAAAAGATCCTGCAGTGGGGCTACCAGCAGTAATTTTTTTTTTAAGTTTTTTTTTCCAGTGAGCATATGCTGCGAGTGGGAAAGGACCAAGTAATGTAAACGGAGGTTTCATTAGTGATGATATGTGGCAGTCCCCGGGTGAAGGGAGAGAAAGCAAATCTGGGAGCACCTGTAGACTTTGCAGCCTTGTACCCATGTGGCTGAGCATGTGCTGAGGGCAACGATGGGATCTGTTCTTGCTTCTTAGGATCCCCTCATACTTCCTGGTAAAGGCAGGGCAGGGTGAGCAGCTTTGGATGCAGAATGAATCCCTCTCTGTGCATCTGGCCACCAGAAACTGATTTTTGAAAACAAAAGGAAAACACTTGCTTCCACTGGAAGTTAGAGTATTTCCATCAAAAAGGCAGAGGGCTCTGCTGGGATATATTTTTGGCCAAATGTCTCCCATGTACACATCATTATGTTTTAAAAGTTCTTGTTTAACGCTTTTCCATAAATCTTGATGATCGGCCTGGTTGTATTTCCTCCCTGACATTTTCCTTGCAGCAGGTTGGAGAAGGTGTCCAGAGTGTTACAGGACTAGTTATGCTGAATGCTGAAGACTTTGCCATCTCCATGGGCACACTGAGGATCCCATCATCAGCCTCCACCAGCTCATGGGCTCACTGGTGGAGATGATGGTGATGTGTCTTACTGGGGTGTGGCACTGGAACAGGCTGCACAGAAAAGCTGTGGATGACCCATCCCTGGAAGTGTTCAAGGCAAGGTAGGACAGGGCTTGGAGCAACCTGGGGTAGTGGAAGGTGTCCCTGCGCACCGTAGAGGGTGGAATACGATGGGCTTTAAAATTCTTTCAGACCCAAACCATTCTAGGATTCTATGATTCACTGTTTTTTTCCTCTGCTGAGCTCCAGCAAGGTGTGAGTGATGGCACTTTGGCTTTCCTTGTACCCTTGTATTGTTTAGCTGCTTTTGCAGCTTTGGGCTGGAGCACAAGCGTGATGAGGAGCAGCTGAGGGGGCTGGGAAAGGGGCTCAGCCTGGAGAAAAGGGGGCTCCGGGAGGACAACTCCCTTACAGGAGGGGCAGCCAGGTGGGGCTCGGGCTCTGCTCCCAAATAACAAGCGACAGGACGAGAGGAAATGGCCTTAAGCTGTGCCAAGGAAAGTTTAGACTGAATATTCAGTTAAATTTTCTCATGGATAGGGTTCCCCTGCTGCCCAGGGCAGTGGTGGAGTCCCCACCGCTGGAGGCATTTAAAAGCTGTGTGGATGTGGCATTTGGGGACAAGGTTTAGTAGTGGCCTTGGCAGTGCTGAGGGAACAGTCGGATTCGGTGATCTTGGAGGGTTTTTCCCAAGTAAGTGACTGTTTCCGGGGCTGGGGGGGGAGAGGCGGCGGGCCCGGGCCTGTCCCCTCACGGCCCGGCCGCGCGGGGAGCGCGGGCTGCGCGGGCCGCGGGGGGCCCCTGCCGGGGGCGGCCGCTCACTGCACCCGGCCCCACAGCGGAGCCAGCTCCTTGTTCCGGGGAATTATTTTACGGAATGTTTGTTCGGGTTTAATGTAGTCTTTTCAACTTAAAAATATTCGATTATTTCTCCACTCCCCAGTGTATGCAAGGACACGCTGTATGTATTTACCTGCATACACTGCTAGTTAAGCCCATTCCATGAACACCTTGATCCCACATTTTCCCATTTCCTTGCCCCAAAGTGGGTTGAAAAGCCACACATGGATAGGAAGCGGTACCAGGTCTCCAGGAGCATTGTTTCCAATCTTCCTGCAGTCACTGACTTTCCAGGTTACTTGTTAAATTTGGCTTGTGCCCGGCTGTGTTCCTGCCGCTGTGAGGGCTTGGCAAGCCAGGGCCACTGACCGAGTGTGAAGCATTTGGATACCGTGGTGACAAGGGCTGTGTTTGTGCCCAGGGAATAAGGAATTTAGGGAAAGCTCTAGCCCTGCAAAGCAGATGTGTTGAAGAACACATCATGTATGAATCTCTTTTAAGTGGCCCCAAAATTTACTGAAGATATTGCCAGTATCTCACTAGCAACTGAGGCCTCCCATGGGGACTGCTCCAAAGCATGCAGAGCTTGGCTCACTCTACTCCGTAAGTTAGCTGGGAATGACTTCCAGAGCCCTGCTGTGCTGCTTCTGCTCTTGCATTTGCAGGAATCACAGCAAGAATAAAGCCTCCACCCAGGGCTGCTAAACACAGTCTTAACCCCTTGGGAGGGGTCCGACCTATGAGTCAAGGTGGGAGACCACAGATGAGAAAGATGAAAGCCTTGGAAAGCTCAGCTGTGGGGAAGAGCAGCTGTGGGGGGACTGGCAGAGGAGCAGCATCTCGTTTGTGTGCTACCTTGGGCTGTGGGTTGTATGAGCTTACATGGGCATTGGCATCACAGCAGCAACAAGGATTTCTTTCAGTGGAAGCAGGATAGGCTTTCTGAATCTGTCATGTTTAAAGATCACAACTGATGTCTTAAATTCCAGAGCGTGGTGGAGCTTTTTTTTTTTTTTTTTTTTAAATAATATGATATCTATGTTCTAAGTTTTTAGAGAATGCAGGATTACCATTTTAATTTTCCCCTTTTTCCTGTAGGACTGATGCTGCTGTACATGCATAATGACACAGAAAGCCTAGAGGATAGTTTTACCATGCAGCTGACAGATGGCAAGCGCACAGTCCAAGGGACACTTTACATCTACATCATGCCAGTCAACGATGAAATCCCTCATCTTTCCAGGTTAGCTATCTAAGTGACATTCGGTGCATAAAGACTTACAAAGAGAAAAGAAAGAAAGAAATGAGAGGAACTCATCCCAACACCAGCATCTCCAAGCCCACCCACATTATAGAGGAGATCTGGCTTCCATTGCATGGGTTGTCCCTGAAAGCTGCTTCATAACAAGGCTGGGAACTCCACTGCCTGGTACAGGACTGTGACAAGCCACACAATGCCATCCAGCAAAAACCATTCATGCAGAAAAAGCTGGTTTCTGGTCTCTGAGCAAAGGCTTGTTTATATTTAAGTTAGTGGCAAAACTCTGGTTGTCTTCAGTTAGGCCAGAGTTGCTCTTTTTTCACACCCTATGTCTTTCTCCCACTTTCTTTATTCCCTTCTGTATGTTTTCTCCATTCTCTTTAATCTATTTTTAACAGTGAATCTTGGTGGGAAGAACATGGCATGGTTTGGGTTTTTTTTTTTTAATATTTAAGGTCCAAAGCCAGTTGAAGGCAGTGTTAATGCTCATGCTTCTTTCAAGAGAGTCAGAGTGCCATCTCTGGGAATAAAGCTTCAAAGAGGTGGAAGCTACATGGAGAGTAATATTAATTAATTGTCTCTCTTTGCCAGCAGTGAAGTCCTTCTGACATCCTTTCACCATAAAATAGTTTATCATAAGGCCTTTGAGTAGCATGGCAAGTCTAAACCATGTCATGAGCATTTTGTTTATTGATGTGCAGAAGAAAGAGGAAGAAACCTGGCATGTTGTAAGACTGGGATGCAGGTGATGTGGTTTCACTCACTTCCTGGCAGTAACACATGTTTTGGCCTAATTTGGGTTTCTACTTTTAAGAATTCACAGGTTGAAAAATAAAATAAATTATGTGGGCCTGCTGAATCCTTCCAGAAATGCCAGATCCAGTGTGTAAAAAGAAGAATAAAATACTGGTTTTTCTTCTTGTGTTATTTAGACACTTTAAAGACCTCCATGGGCTGTAGGGAAAGAAGGACCAGCAAGGCTAAAACTTCACTGAATGGTGATGGTACTACATTTTCTTGACTCACAAAAATAGTTTGTAGAGCTAAAAAATATTTCTATTCTTATGCCAAAAGAATATTTAGGACTTGCCAAACAAACGATTTGTCTCAAATTTGTATCCAACTCTTCCCACTAGCAAGGTTTGAATCTGCATTTTCAGGGCACAAGCAACGTGTTGGATCATAAAATACCTGGTGAACTCTAGTTGTGAAAAAAAGTACAAGCCTTCTTTTTGAGGCAGAAATCTGTGCACATATGAAATCCCATGTTGCTCTGCCTGGGTGCCTGGGGTCCCTTTTCTGGGTCCTTTTTTGGAGGGAAAAGCAGAAAAATCCACTGTGGTTGCTCCTCTCTGGAGGGGAGCAGCAGCCCATGGCATACACAGAGGGGCATCAAATATTGAAACAACTTTGGCTTCTTTCCCGAAGTGTCATGTGTGTATTTTGAAAAATTTCATATAAGTAGTAAACAAAGTGAAGTTATAAAATGGACATGTGCCCCTCCTTCTTACCAGCATTTCCTTAGGAGCTCGTGGGTGAGGAGCCATCAAGACCCTTTGCTCTGGGGGAATGCTGCCCCTTCCCTCTCCAGCCAGGCCCTCTGTTTGCAAGGTGTGATCTGCAGCTCTGTCATCTCCTTCATCCTGCTCTTTGCCTACTCCCTCAGTCTGATTTGCTTATGCTTCATGTCCTTACCTCCTTTCCCCCATTTCTTCCAATTTCACCCTCTGATGATGGTTCCTTGCTGCCATTTCTATTTCCATGCACCTGAAATGGCTTTCCAGGATCTGTATGTTCTCTCCTTCCTACTATGAGCAACCCCATGGAGACACCCCTTATTTAGTCTTTTAATTTCCACATTGTTTTCTAATCTGTCAGAGGTGAGCTTCATATCTCAGATCTTGTTTATATATTCACAGTCCATGGATCAAATGGAGCCCACTCATAAGGGAAGGAAATGTGCCCATATTACCATTTCCCATCAAGCCATGGAGCTGGAAGTGCACTCTTCTTCTGCACAAAGCCATAAATCCAATTCTTAGTTTCATCAAAACCCATGAGGCTGAAGGGCAACATAAGAAAAAATCACATGTGCATACGTGGCAAAGCTTTCTGTCCCAGTCCCACAGGAGCAGATTTGTTGAAATGTTTTTTAAAAATTCTATCTGCTCCATGCTAAGAGGAGCCTGTTCATGCTTAATAAATCGGAGAAATTGCTCACAAATACTTCATCCATATGAAAGTGCGAGCCCTGTACTGCTGCCAAGAGACGTGAGACCTGTGGTGTCGTGCCGAGTAAGTGATGGCCACACGAATTAGAAAAGCTTAGGTACAGATCCCTCGCTGCCACAGTTTTCCCCAAGATGTGAAAATATAACAGGGAAAATACTAAGCAGCATTCAGTCTTTCCAGCCAAATCTGCCTCTTTTGGACACAGTCATGGGCCGCGTACCAAGCGGTGTAGGAGAGACCAAAATACCATCTTTAAACAATCTGAGCTGCCTCTTCCACCACTTTGAAATTAGAAGTAACTAAGAAATAAGGAGCCTCAGAAGGGGCTGCTGCCTGTCACCCTGTGCTGGCTGTTGTGCCAACACATCAGTGCTGTTCCTGCTGCAGGTCATGCAGAGAAGCCAGTGGCCTTTCTTGCAACACGTATGTATTTTAATTATTTTTACCAGATTTGTCCTCTTAACTAAACTTTTTCCAGCCTCTCTTTTTAGTGAGCTGCTTTTCCCGTAGTAACCTTGAGAAATCTCTTAGTTCCCATCCTGAGGAGAAAGGATGGCACTGAAAATGTTGCTTTGAGTTTGGACAAGAGAGTGTGTGAAGCAAGCAACTGCTGTGCAACGCTGAACTCAAGAAAGTCTGGCTCATGTCATTAAATCCCCCTCGCTAAATGGGCAGTGACTGCTGCTGGTTTGTTTTTTCACCAGTGTCTCACTTCCTGTTTCTTTTTTTACTTTTTTTTTTTTTTCTCCCCAAGAATATGGGTTTGGAAGCTGAAGCAGCTGACAAAAAGCCATTTCCAGTACTGTGTCACAAGCAGACACCAAAGATGCTTCAGGAGATGAGCTTGACCGAACTGTCCCCATGTGCGCAGATCTGCAGCTGGAGGCAGCAGTAGCTTTAGGGATTTGAGTCCTCCTTTTTCCTGGAGATGAGTGAATCCCCAGCCTACTCCTGCAGCAGTAGGCTTGTTCTGATGATGGTTTAGTTCATGACTTGGCTTGGTTGATAGGGTAAGCAGTGAGACCAAACACAGGTTTTTATCTGACACTTTCTCCTGTGTTGAGGTGTCTCTGGAAGGTCTCCTGCAGGATTTCTTTCTCGTTTCCTCCTTGTCTTTGCTTCAAGGTGCCCATAGCCTCTGTCCCTGTCCCACTGGGAGTGAACACAACACACCTATGGAACACCAGGGCAAGCTGGAAGCCATCCTCAGCCTCACCCTGCAGCATTCCAGCTGGGGAATAACTCAGAGAGAAAGCTTTGCCTCTTGGGCTCAGACCCTAGAAACTGCTTCTTGCTGCACATCTCCCTTCACCAGCCCTCTCTGTAATGACACATTTTAGCTGACTTTTATATTGGTTCACTAAGCCACTGTGCCATCTTCTTCCTTTTATAATTAAGCAACTTGAGAAATCCTTTGAGGTCAATAAATTCTGAGGAGGCTTACATAAAACAGAATATAAAGCAGAGAGCCCTGCCATCAGAAGCCAGTAAAAGTCAGTGACACCTCTGCAAATGGCATTATGTCATTGCCTAATATTAGTAAGAAACAGTAAGATTATGTTTTTTGTTCAGGGCTATAAAAAGTAATGAGTCTCACATAATCTACTGAAAGGAAGGGATGGAGGGAATGCATGAGAGCAGAGAAAGGTGACTGGAAAAGTGAGCTTCCATTTTTTTGGGCATCCTGAGTGCATTAGTAAATCTAGCTCATTACAGCCAAATAGACTTTAATGTGCTTTGTCCTGTGAATTTAATTTATTTTGTTTTGCTTTGCTTCCCAGGAACACACACACACAAAACGTTTCAGGAGTCAGGTGGTCTCGTTTCAGTAACTACAACATAATAATCAGAAGCCAGAAAATATTACAAGGAAGCCAGAAAGGAACTCTTCATCAGGAACTTTGGAGACAGGACAAGGAGTCATGGATGAAAATTTAGGTTAGATATATAGAAGAAATTCTTCCCTGTGAGGAGGTGAGGCACTGGGACACATTGCCCAGAGAAGCTGTGGATGCCCCATCCCTGGAAGTGTCCAAGGCCAGGTTGAATGGGGCTTGAACCAACCTGATCTAGTGGAAGGTGTCCCTCCCCACGGCAGGGGAGTTGAAACTAGATGAATTTACTGTCCCATCTAAACCAAGCCACTCTGTGATTCTGTGACTTTGGGGTTGATGAGGATGGTGTCATTCATCCTGGGTCATGATACAGTGCTGTGAGTGTCTTGGATGCTGCTGATTCCAGCTCGATGAAGCCCAGGGCATTATTCTCAGTCTTCACAAACAGGGTGAAATATTTACTTTCTCTCCATAGGAACGTCTGTGCCCAACCAACAGATCTGTGGAGTCATTCATTTCAGAAGAGGAAGGAAGTGACCCTCTGAGGGAGGCTTTGTGCTCCCAACCTGAATATGCAGGTTGTGTGGGAGTTAAATACGAGCTGTGAGGGCTGGGGATGCAGCAGAGCACTGCCCTGCTGCAGGCCAGCAATTTGTGAGCAATAATCTCTAATAAGGACCAGGCTTTACAGGGAGGGCCAAGCAAGGGCTGGCTTTCATCCTGCTTGGTCCTGGTGAAGGTGGAAATCCTCAGAAGAGGCTAGGAAAGAGAGTCCTGTGGACTGTGCTCAATAAATACCAGTACTAAATCTCAGACTGGGCTGAGGGTGGGGAAATATTTTAGCAGTGATATTCTGCAACCAAAGGATAGGAAGGTTTTTTTTCACACACCATAGCTGTTCACTAATGCATGCATGAACTAACTGTCCTTTCTGTCAAGCGCCTTCATTAGTATTCTTTTTCTTTCTTTACTGGCGTTAGATTGAAAGAGAGATTATACCAAAAGTTGGCTGGCTATCAGTTGGTCCAATTTTGTGTGTTTTAAAATGTGTGCTTTTTATAGGGCTAAAAATTGGTCCGGAGCCTTTGTGTAAGCAGCAGCTACTAGGGCTGGTGGGTGTTAGCTCTCTCTTTGGATCCCACATTCATTCTCATGTGCTGTGGGATTATTTCCCAATACGTGCAAGTTCCTCAAACACCACCAGGTGTTTTCTGGAGCTCATGAGTGCTCATGAGTGGGGAATAGTGCAAGAGCCATCAGTGACTGCTTGTGTCGGGATGCAAAATAATCCATATTAATGCATGGAAAACCAACACATGGTGGCAGCCCTAGGAGGTGCTTCAGCCCAGGGATTTACAAATCACAGAATTATTTAGGTTGGAAAAGGACCTCTGAGATCAGTGAGTCCAAACTTTGACTTGCCACCACCCTGTCAACTAGACCACAGCACTAACTGCCACGTCCAGTCTTTTGAATAGTTCTGGGTTGAAAAGGTGCAGTTTTTAATGCACGAAGCAATGTCTTGTTCACTTCTGCTCCTCCATGCTCTAGTGACACCATGCCCCTGTTCTCCTCGAGGTACTTCTGTCCTGCTCTTCCTGTGCATGTCTCAAGTGATCCATCTCTGTGTATTTCCAAGAGATTGCTGCTATTTCCTAACTTGCTTTCCTGGCACCTCGTAATTTTTCTTGCTTTGCCATGAGTAGCAAATACAAATGGTCAGTAAAGGGTGACCTCCTTAGGGCCATCAGAGCTGCTCTTGCCCTTTTCTCTTTTTCCTTTCTGAAATTTTATCCAAGAAGTGAGAACCTCTGGATTTACCCTGAGTAGAAAGGTTTGGGGTCACATAGCAGGTACATGTCAGCCCAGCATCTCTGATTGTGTCAGCAAGGGCTTCCAACCCTCCAGAAACTCTGCCTGGGCCACAGCATATGCATGGTGCATGGCTTTATAGCCCACACACCACTGATCCAAGGCATTCTGGAGTGAGCCAGCACTGCACAGTTGCTCTCCACATGTGTCGCAGGTTTGGCACGTCTCTGAAGAGTTGGACCCTGCTCGTACGTGCTGCTCCGAACGCACCCGCTGCAGACAGCTGGGGAGCCCCCGCCAGCCAGATGGTCGAAAAGCTCCCTGCACCTGAATCCTTAAAAGCATTTGTTCTCCAAAAAATTGTTTGTTCTGCAAAAAGGGCTTAGCTGAGACATGGGCAGCTCTGGCTCCGTGCGGGGGGCTGGTGCATGAAACCACACCGCGTCCCTTTGCCCATCCGCTGCGAGCGTTACCGTGTCACCTGGGGTGTGAAGCTGCTGCTTGTGGTGTCTAGACTTGTGATTACTGAAAATTAATTAAACTGAAGGAAATTAGGCTGGAAGGGGAGTAGGCTCCTGGGAGGGGAAAATGGAAGAGAAAATAGGATACTGGTGTTAACCCTTTCCAGCTACTGCTATTAAATAGGAAGGGCTCATAAATACTCTCCAGGCCATTCAAATACATGCAGACAGAGGGTTGGTGTGATTTCAGGAGCTCTGCTCCTCACACATTCAGATGCTGTGCAGGCAGTGTCCGTAACCCAGGTGGGATGAGCACATCAGAAATGGAAGCTCATTCTCCCTCTGCCCATGTCTTTTAAATAAGTCACTTCATTGTTAGCCAGACCTGAAATAACTTGCAGATCAGCAGTAGGTTTGAAATGAGCTGGTGTGACAGTGGATAAGGTCAGGGGAACAGGGATGCTTGGATAGAATCCAATAATAAATCAGAGCTTTATGGGGACGAGACGGGAGGCTGGATGCGCAGCAGAGGGAGGTGTTTGCTGGTGGACAGGTTTCCTCTTGCTTTTGCTTAGCCTCTTACCTGCTCTTCTGTCTCTTAAAGTCTCTCTTATATAGCTTTTCAGCATGGTATCCAAGTGCTTTGTGCCTTCCCCTTGGCACACAGCCACCGTCTGGCTAGTGAGCAAGTACAAACTGTAACACCTGGGTGTCAGCTATGAACATTAGGGTGTGCTACAATGGACCCATCTGTAGTACTTGGCACATGCCGGAGATTTTTATGTGTGGTTGGCTGAAAAGCAGGATCAGAGAGAGAGGAGGGAGAGCAGGGGAAGAGGGCTCCGCTGGGCACGCGGAGAACATCATTTTGGCAAAGGTGCCAGTAGGTTTCCATGGGCTTGTCTGCTTCTTTGCTCAGCTCATGCATTCAATAAAAATATCCAGGTTGTTTCAAAGAAAAGCAGGAGTAGATTTCCCCAAAGAGCAAGCCTGGAAGCCTCATTCTTTGTCTCTGGAGAAAAGTCTTATGCTATAACTAGATTTAATAAGAATACATTTAATAGTAATAGATAGAATAAAACCGTGATTTACCAATACTTAGTTTTATTGTTCTTCCATGTGTATTGAGTGCTGTTGACTGACCCCCTGAGCACCACAGCATTTCTAGCTAGGTTTGGAGGGAGGAGTGCTCTGGTTTTCAGGCTGTGGCAGCTTTGACAATGTTGTGCCCTGGAATAAATTTCATTTGGGAGAGTATGGACAAGGGCTGCCTTTCATATTTCCACAATGGTATCTTGAGCCCAAAGAGTCACGATAGTTTCCAGTTTTATTCAATGAATGGAAAAAACATGTCCCCATCCAAAAATGTCTATGTATCCCTGAGAAATCCCAGGAAAGGTAGGAAATGAGTTTACAGCAGTAAAAGGAGCCATAGCTTATTGCATCAGAATCTGCAGTGCACTGAAAGGAGAGGAAACATTTCTTTTCCCCTTTATGTGGCACTGATGTGTTTTAAAATGCATAGGCAAAGTTTGTAGTTTATTTCCTCCAAAGGGGCCAAGTCCTCCTGGCATTCTTATGAACAAGCACATTAGAATAAAATCCATTATGCGCATAACTAATGACACAAATTTACAAATCTGTTGACAATTATGACCACATCCCTCATTGCATTTGCTTGTAGCTCACTGAAGTGACCAGGTGAAGGAGTTCAATCCAGAAGTTTTACAGCTCATGAGCTCCGAGTGCAGCCATGTGAGATTATTTCCCAACTGGATTACAAAGCTGTCATTAGGCAGGGCAACTTGGGAGGACCAGGGCACGAGACCGTAAACTGTCCTCGGGAGACTCGAAGTCATTTTGAAGGCAGGGTGAGATATTCCTGGCTTCAGAGACCATTATATTTTATATTTTGTTTTTAGCTGGGGAGGGGGGAAACACATGCGCATGCACACAAACCAGGGCTGTTCCAAGTAGTGCCTGGCGTCCTCTGGAAATGAATAGAAATTAAATTGAGACGCTGGTATCCTCCGAGTGTTAAATATTTCCAAGTTCTTGCCAGGCGAGTATAATTTATTGAATGTAGGTTTTGTGAAATAGTGCTCCTGTCAGGGGGAGATTGGCACCAGAGAAATGAAGGCGGCTAATTCTCAGGGGGTCCTCCCTGGCAAAAACCCTCTATTGAGTCCTCATGCTACTTGTGCTCATAACTGCTGAAAAACCAGGAGTGCCATCTGCAAACTGTGATTCATAAACACTCTGTCAGTCTGCCATCTACCCTGACATCATAAAATAACAAGAAGCAGCATTGTAATAAAGAGAGGAGGTTTGCAGTCGACCAATTAAATGCATCTAATTTATTTCTGTTACAGCTGAGGCTTTATTTATTAGTAAACAGCTGCATTTGTTACACTTCTCCCCCCCCCCCCCCCCCCCCCCCTTTTTTTTTTCTCTTTAGCAGGAGTGTGCCAACTGGCACTTTTGATAATCCATTAATCCTAAATAATCATCTGGGTACTTCATGGTTCGTAGGGGGAAAAAAAATAGAAAAAAGGTTATTAAAAGTTAAAATGTAACCTTGCAAGGAGGCTGGAAAGCGCTTCTCTGCTGTGGGTTTGCATGAGTTATGGTGAGCTTAAGTTTGCAGGCCAAGTCCTACACTCAATTTACACCTGCGAGTAACTGGCGTGACAGCCAGCTGAAAGGGCTATAAATCCAAGAGCAGGATCTGGCCCTGGGCATATTTTTTTCTTTAGGACAGGCTGTTTGTGGTACAAGAGGAGCATTTTGTGTGTTTGGTTTACTTGCCTTCTCATTTCTCAGTGCTAACTTGATTCTCAGCAAAGCTAAAAATCTGCTAATTGGTTGTCAAAGTCTAATTAGCTGATATTAAAAAAAAAAAAAAGATAAGTTTGCCTTTTATAATTGGAGCTGACCCCCACCCCCCCTTCCCCTCCCCTTGAACCCCCTGGTGTGTGTTAATTGAGCTGCAGGACTTTTCAGTGTATTTTAATGCTCTCTCCTTTTCAGTGCTCTGGAAAGGTTTGCAGTTAATGAGATAATAATATGTATAATCAAGTAAAAATGCAGTGAAAAAATAGGTGAAAATGTATGGAATTGGGATGGTGTGTGCATGTGTGGAGAGAGGAAGAGGTTCACCAGCCTCCCTAAAGCTTCATAGGTACAATAATGTCCCATAATTTTTAGTTTTCCTTCCTGGGAGTTTCCTTCCCCTTACAAGGGGGAATTTTTTTTCTGCTTGAGGATGTGTTTAGTTAACAGAAAAAGGCTGTACTGTGTGTAGTGGTCAAATGAACATGATGAGGATACTCAAGAGCTCAAACTAGGTGACACATAGAGAGGAGACCTTATAGCTGTCTACACCTTCCTCATAAGGGGAAGCATGGGGCAGGCACTGATCTCTTCTCTCTCATGCCCAGTGACGGGACCCGAGGGCATGAAGCTGGGTCAGGGCTGGATATTAGGAAAATGTTTTTCACTCAGAGAGTGGCTGGGACTGTGACAGGCTCCCCAGGACAATGGTCACAGCATCAAGTCTGCCAGAGCTCAAGAAACATTTGGACAATGCTCTTGGGCACACGGTGGGATCTTAGGGCTGTCCTGTGCGAGGCCAGGAGTTGGATGATGATGATCCTGGTGAGTCCCTTCCAGCTCAGAATATTCTATGATTCTGTGATTGATCTCCACTCTATTTTATTCTCTCTGCATGTGTGTCTACAGACATAAATACAAGATGCCCCCTGTAGCCAGAAACCAAGCCCACCTTCAAGTCTATATGGGCTCTTCTTCCCATAAAATCCCAGAGCATTCCAGTGGGGAGTTAAACACCGTGGAGAACCCCTGCCCTGCACTCCTGCCACAGCCACCTCTGTGGGAGCAGCGCGTGCCACGCTGTGCCTTGTTTTGGTCGCTCGATTTTAAAGCCTATCTCTTGTTTTATGTTAAAAAAACAATGTTCAAAAGAAGTGAGCACAGGTGGGTGCTCTATATATGGGTGCTCTTTTTCAATATGTATAACATTGAATTTACTTACTCAGTCATGTTTTCCTCTTTCTCCTCCTCCCATCTTCCTCCTCCACACCTGCTTTCAATCAGTCCCCTCTGCCCCGCCTGTCATCCTATCCTCTCTGCTGCTTTTACCACAAACCCACTAATGTTATATTTCAAGTCAAACTTTCAAGCCTACGACATTTAAGCAAGTGAATAAAAAAAAAAAAAAAATCTGAGTGGCTTCACCAGCCTCGCAAGGCAGGGAGCTGGCGTGGCCCCAAGGAGTGCGCGGGGGATGCTGCTGACCGCTCGAGCTGCTGAGGTCCTGGGGTTTCACCCTTCCTAGCAGTTGGAGTCTGTTTTTTTTTCCCCTTTATATCTAAAAGTGCTTCTTGGGTTTTTTCCTAGAGTCTCTAAAAAAATGAACATATTAAAGCCAAATGTTGCTGCTAGATGAACAACTTCAGATGTATGTGTCTTCTTGTCATGCGTCACATAGGCTTAGAGGGGTTTGACCTGACCATGATGGGTACTGGGCTGAAAAATGGAAGAAAGAAGAAAATCACCTACCCAGAAAATCAGATGAGCATTTATTTATTCTTTGAAATATTGATATAAACTGGGAAACTTTTTTGTGACGTTTTTTATAGCAGCCTTCCAGCACCTAAAGGGACTACAGGAGAGCTGGAGAGGGAATTTTGAGAAAGGCATGGAGTGACAGCTTAAGGGCGAATGGCTTCACACTGATAGAGAAATTCTTCCCTGTGAGAGTGGTGAGGCTCTGGCTCAGGCTGCCCAGAGAAGCTGTGGATAACCCATTCCTGGAATTGTCCAAGGCCAGGTTGGACAAGACTTGCAGCAACCTGGGAGAGTGAAAGGTGTCCCTGCCCATGGCAGGGGGTTGGAACAAGATGGTCTTTGAAGCCCCTTCCAACACAAAGCATTCTAGGACTCTGTGATTATTTTAAATAATATCTACTTCATGGTAACCAAACTGTACTGGTTGATGGCTGACATCCCAGTTCAGGTTTGTACTTGGATCACTGTGACTTAAGAAAGGGCTTGGAAATGTTGTCCTTGGGCTCATAATTAGGGACATAAGGAGCCTGATTCTTCCCACAATATTAAGCAAAGGGAATGTATAACTGGTTGGTCAAAGGACTGATCAGGAGGGTCTTCTCTATATCATGAGGCTTGGGGCAAAAAGACTTTCAAGCTGCTGTGGGAAACCTGGCCCTTTTTTCCACACAGGCAAAGATAATGTGAATCACCGGCACTTGCCTATTTCACTGTTGCCTCTATATTTTATCTTATTTGTTTAGATTTCTTGTAAAGAAAATGAGTCAGCATGAGCACTGCATCTACTTAATCAGCTTGGGCTTGACTGTGGACTTCTGTAACCCTTGAGCAGATTGTACAGCAGGTCAATGTCCTGCATTTCTGGCTGCTTCCTACAGTGTTTTCCTGTCCTTTGCCTTCTCAGGTCCTCTCTCTGCACTCCTTCTTGATCTCAGATTACTTTTGGAAACTCTGAAAAGGAGTCCCCATTCAGTGAGATTTCATACAAATTTAGCTTAATTCAAAGGTGCAACCAAAAAATAAAAAGCACCCAATTTCTTCTCCAACACAGCACAATTTATCTAAATGCTCCAAGACTGGGGAGTTCTGATAATGTTGCTTGTGCTGGAGAAGGGGCTGGTTATTTTCCTTTTTGTTGCTTTTTCTCAAACAGAATTACAATTCTTGTTATATGAAGGCAAGCTAGCTAATTGTATTTATGTTTTGAATGACTAAGATGTCTTAGACTGATTTTCTCAGGTAACAGTCACTTCTTGAATGTGTCAAGTCTCAGCCACACTTTTCATTTGCCCTGCCAGCTGCATGGGAGAAGTGGAGTTAAATGAGTTAATAGCAAAGATGAGCCATCAAATGGGGCCAAAAGCATGGAAATTGATGCACATTTTGTTGTGGAAATAAAATTTTAAATCCCCCCAAGCCCTGACAACCACTATACTCAAATGTTGCTGGCAGCTTTCTCCACTTAATAAGGAACCTGTTGTTTTTAAGACTCAGTTGGCAACATAATAGACAAGAAACAGAAAAAAAGCTGCCATGGAGCCCAAGCTAGAAATGCCACTATTGTATATTGTCATCAGCAGGTTGACTGACAGCAATGGAAACTGATTGACATTATTCTCTTGCTCTTGCAACATCCTCTGATAAAAACTTGTCTCTGCTTCTGCCTTTGGCAGATCAATCCCTGTGCTGCCATGCTGATTTAGATATGTTTTTAAAAACAAATAGGGCTATGATAGAAAAGGATGAAGTGGATATGACGAGGTAAATCATTGCTACTCCTCTTCTGAGAAGACCAGTTCATCTTTCCAGCAACCTCAGTTTTCTGGGGCTACTCCTTTGTACAAGTGAAAATTGCCCTGGCCCTTGGCCGATGCAGTGGAGCTCCTCATAAATAAATCTAATGGAGCCAGAACCTCTGTTGCTGAGGTTACAGCACCACTATCGGCTTAAAACACAGCGTTTGTGCTTAATGCTTAGTTCATTAACGCGTCCTGTCCATTGGCTCGTTTGGATCTATTAACATAATTGTTCTTTCTAAACAACTGGGTCATTCTCTCTGCCCAAACAGAAAATCAAAGCTGGCTTCGACATTTTGGACAAATCACACAGCCAGATAAAAACATGGGCTCCTCTGTAACCTCACCCAGGCTGAGATTAGATTAAAATCTTGTGATTCCATTTAGCATCAGCCTTAAAGTGAGACTCTGTGGGGCATATTTGAAAACAAACAAGATGGCTCTGCAGCTTTTTCTGTTTTAAATGTCCTGTCTACCTCTAAAACCTAAAGCAAAAATATTTTCCTAGACTATTTTGATAACGTTCTTCTCCTTGCCCTGAACAGAAGGGCTCACTTTTACCCTATTCTCTCCTGGTCTGGGATGTAAAAAGGAATATTCCCCTTTTCAATTTCTCTCGTATTGGTTTCCCCTTTTACTCATTTCATTTTTTTTAGGTGACATTGTTCTACTCGCCAAACCTGTAACTTTAACAGAGGGTGACAGGGTGACCTTGACGACAGATGTTCCTGTGGCAACAGATGGCACTAGCAAACCCGAGAAGCTGCTGTATGCCGTCTCCCTGCCACCTGTGCATGGTCAGATTGAGCACATCAATTATCCCGGCGTGCCCATTTCCAGTTACAGCCAGTTGGATGTGGTGGCCCAGAAGGTCTCCGACGTCCACGACAATAGCCATGGGGCCGGTAAGGAGGCACTCAGGTGAGAACACCTCCCCTTTGCACACCAGTGTGCTGAAATCCCTCATCCAGGGAAGGGTTAAGCCTGCCTCTCCTTCTCCCCGTACCAGTTGGTGCAATATTTAATGACTGATGTGGTTGTGGGGAAGAGGCTGCTGCAAACAGTAACACGATGTAATTTTATCATTACGGCAATTACATACTTTATTAACTGTAATGTTGAAGTTGTATGGCCAAAGGCAATAGGAGTCTCACAGGCTTAGGATTGGGGTGTAACCAGGTAGGCTTTCGTACCAATTAGCAAGTGAAATCAAACGATTTAAGTACATATAAAGAATTTACCACGTTTCTCAAAGACGCCAGCGGTGGAAAGGGAGAAGCAAAAATTCCCCATCTGCGACTGTTGTTGCTTTCTGGGCAGTTCGTTCTCCTGAAGGGGAAAAAAAAAATAATAATCGTAACATTGTCTGAAATGATCAGGAGAACTTAATCCAGATGGTGGTGTCATTTCTAAGAAAAAGCATATGTTGGCCATTATGATACTTAAATATAATGGTTTTACATTCCTCTAGTGGGCACAAAAGGCACACAACAGAGTTGGCGGGGTTTTTTAATCTTCTGAATGGTGGCAGTGGTGGTGGAGTGGTGGGAGATTTTATCTTCCAAATGGTGTGTTTCCCAGAAGACATGGCAAATTCAATTGAGGAGAGCCTGCTGTAAAAGCCGTGCTCCTGTGGAATGTAAATTTGTGCTTTCCTCCAACCAGTAACAGTGGAGAGGTTTAATTTACTGCCCCCTTTGGATGATCATCATTTTTTTATATTCTTCTGGCTTCTTCTTTTTTCTTCTTTTTTTTTCTTTAACATGTTTTTCTTTCCGATTTGCTTTAAAAGTTATTTACGCTCCCTTTGCAGCAAAGTGGGCACTATAACTAATTTTATTCTTACCATGATTAACTATGAATAATTTCCTAAGAAATGAGTCAAATTAACAAGGGGAAGAAGGAATCAATAAATCATGAAAGCAGCCTATTTCTAAGTGGGGTTAAAACCACCATTAAATAAATCACAGACTCTAAATGATGACCCACTTGGATATGAGAGGGGGAAAAAAATGTCCATTTAAATTGCAGTGAAAGGAAAAAGGAAAGTGAGGGCCAACATCTGTGGCCCCCACACACTGCACAAAGGAGGGGGGCACAGGAGAGGGAAGGAGCTTCAGGGAAGGACCCTGGGACAAGGCAGATATGTGGTTTCCCTGTGATGGTTGCCACAGACCAGCTGTGGAGAGGTAGCCAAGCAGGGATCAGAAAAGCTCTGGTTTTTGGATGTTTAGGCAGAAATGTTGTTTAATAGCACCTTCTGCCTCCATCTCTGCTCTGTGCGGGAGCTCAGGAATGCAGGGGCTGACCCAGCCTTGCTCGAAATACCTCAAATATTTTCACTCCACTTTGATATTTTATTTTTTTCATTTGTCTTCATAGGGTTAGTGACAATTTAAACTACTTAGAGACCATCCCAGCACCAGGCCCATCGTGCTTCTTAGCTGGTTTATGTTACATCCTTTTAATCTTGCATTAAGGATCATACTTTGCCTGGTGTCATGTTGAGTGCAGTAATGTTACCTAGGGCTAGATTTCCATCTTTCTTGTTCATTGAGACTTAAAAATTTTAATTTTATACAAGGAATGCCATCACTTTTGCAGAAGAGTGGCTCATCCATCTTCACACCACTATGTTAGGACATCTTTAAATGGTAGAAATTGGGCAGACTCTCCTCCTTGAGTTTTCTATGGGAAAGAAGGGGTCAAAATGCTTATTCCTTAGTTAAAAGGGAAAAATAAAAAAGGAAGGGAGAAGCAATTCTGCTTGTAACCTCCCGTTTGCAATTCTTTTTATGATCTTCTCTCCTCCCTGAACACATTATGAAATGGCCCCAGCTCCCTGCTCACTGGGAAGGGGTACCTATTGCCTTGTGTTATGGGCTGGTTTTTCAGCTGGTTTAAATCAGGATATCTCCATTTGCTGAAATGATGTCGTAGCCATTTAAACTGTGGCTTATAAAGTTAGTTCATAAAGTTGCTGAGAGAGTTTCTTTCCTAATGTACTTTGTGGTCATGGGAGCTCATCTCTTTTTTTTTTTTTTTTGTGGCACTGGGAAATATTCCATTGATTCAAGCTGATGTTGTGTCTCAGAACTTGTTTGTCCTCTCTCTCTTTTGCCCACCTGGCTGCTGTGGGCAGGATTTGGTTCAGGTCTTTTGTCAAAGCTGTGCATGAGACTACAGGGCCCCAAGGCACAACAGTCTCTCCCTGTTCACAACATCCCCAGTCACAGGGATGCCACCAAAAATCACCATGAACCAGGGAAGCCTTGTGCCCTCATCCCTCCCTCTGAGCTGGCACTGAACCAGGGGAAGCACACAAGCATCTTCATCCCAGTGTCCTCCGTGGTGGTCTCAGTGGGTGAATCATGCTTATCCAGTGCTTCTGCACTGGTTTTAATCTTGGTCTTGTTCTTTAATAATAAATGCTGCTGAACAGAGTAGTGCTTACAGAGCAACCAAGAATGAAGTCTGTTTTTTCTGTATAAACACAGCCCAGTGTGTGTCCCCAGGGCAGAGGGACACGTGTGGGGAGGACTGGACCCATTTCCTGATGCTTGTGGGGGCAGAGAGCTGGGGGAATGGGGAGTAGGCAGAGAGCAGAGGAGCAGCAGCAGGACCAAGGAATGGATTGTGAAGGGTAAAACATGAGTGGATGGGCCAGTTGTCCCTGCAGGGTGCCATCTCTGTCTCTCTCCTCTTCACAATTCCTTCCAAAAAATGGAATTTATGGGCAGGTACGGGACTGTGTAGCCCAAGGGTGTCAGTGGCCAAGCTGTGTCCAAGGATCATGCGACCTTGGCCTCTCTCAGATATGAGGGAGATGCCTGTGAAAGGGAGGATGTAAGATGAAGCCAAAGGAGAGGGCACGCGCTGGCTGCCTCCACCACAGGAGTGTACAGTGGGTCCAATAGCTCTGCAGGAAGACTGGGATTCAGGAAAAGAGATGGAGGACTTGTCTTTCAGACATGAAGGAGTTAAAACACAGGGATTAAAAAAAAAAATCCTTTAGAAAAAAAACCCACACTCACACACACACACACACACACACTCACACACTCACACACTCTCACAAAACCCTGCACCCTAAATTAATTTCTGCTGGTAATCTATATCGGGTTAAATAACGCCTCATTATTCTGCAACACAGCTGAGGCTTCTCAAAATGTTTATCTTGTTTTGTAACTGGTACCTTCTGGCATATTCCAGTGCCAACTCTCCTAGCTCTTGCTATATTTCATTCTCACTATTTTTGGAATGGAGCTGCTGGTTCCAGGTGATTTAATAAATTGCTTTTTTTTGTGTTCCTTTTAACTTACCCATCTGCTCAACACATGCGTAACTTGCAATCTGTCGGCAGTTTGCAGAAAGACAAACTGTCAGAGCTGCATGCATTTGACAACTTTGTTCCCAATTAGATTAGTGGTAATTTTAACAGATTTCAGGGCAATCGAAAAAAGGGATGACATGTTATTAAAGCATCAATTTTGACAGACCCAAGCACATACAATTTCAGTGTAAATTATTTTAAATGCTTTAATTAAAGCTATGAAAGATTTACCCTTTTAAGCGGTAAGTGATTGCAAGACAAATATAAAGGGAAAGTGGATAACAGAGTTTCCTAAATGGTTTATGCTGCGCATGGCAGTCCACAAGTCACCACCACCATAATCTATGACTGTAATGTTGGAGGCATAGTTAATTATTCATAACCTCATCTCTGGAGCAGACATGATTAAGAACATGAGGAGCATTCAGAGATCCAAGCAATACCTATGAAACCAGAGTTCAGGCCCCTCTTAGATCAGATGCCTTTAGGAAAGAGTTTAGGGGTATCTAAATGGTGGATATTGGTGAAGGTGGTTGATATTTTTGTAAATGCACTTTCATTTTTTGTCTCAATTCTACTCTGGTTTAGCTAGCCAAAGCCCAGTGGTCAGGGTGATTTGAGACTTAGAGCAATTGGGAATTTTCTATACTTGAAGACACTTTACAGGCTGTACAAGTCTTGTAAAAAAAAGAGAAAAGAAAAAAATACATCATTTATTATTTAAACAGCATATAGCACTCTAAATTTGTCACTCCAGGAGCACTCTGCCACATGTGTAGCCCATTTAACCATTTAAATGATTTTGTGAATTATGGCCCCCTTCCAGCATCCTTTGTTCAGTCAAAGCTGACCTTGGCTTTGTGGCGAGAGGGATGGACTTGGCCACTGTTTCCCAGCCCTTGGGTCCCAGCTGGAGGATCTTTGGCCTCCCTGCAGTCACACCTTCATTGTACACTGAAATGTTGGTCTGACTTGGAGCCGAAACCTTCCAGGATGGTCGTTCCAAGGATTTAGTTTATTTTCTGTGTGGTGTAAACCTGTCTCATTTTCAGACTGTTAAACATGAATATTGCCTTCCTGTGTAAACTGTTGGTCCCACAACCTGCACTGAAAGTTTATTTCCTTTTTAATTCAGGGTTTGTAGGGCTTCCTGTTGCTATTTAGAGTAAAAAGCAACAAGCACACTGTCCCCACCCTTCCCTGTTTCTTAAGACCAAGCTTGTATGCATGTGGTTTGGGTTTTTCTTGTTTTCTTTGGAGTTGGGTACGGCTTGGTATGACTTTCAGAAAAGCTTAAAAGGTTTTCTTTGGAACTTGCTGACCCAAAGTGTTGTAGTACCAAAATGCAATGGAAGTGAGAGAAGTTTCTCTAGTGAGCACTGCAAGAAGCTGGTCAGAGCATGAGATTTCTTGTTTTTTCCAGCAGTTTGGATGCTGGAATATGGAGTGGTTTGTAAGTGGCACAAGAAGTCTAGCAAATAGGACAAAATCCTGGTGGAAATGTCTCACCACCTTTGAGGCTTTTTTAACCTTGATGCACACAGTGCCAGTCTGTTCTCCACTTAGCTGATCTGTGAACCAAACTTTGAAGCATTTCACAGTTGGGACAGCTCCTAAATCCTCTCAAATCCCTTCCTCTAGTTCTCTTCTCAGCTGGTGTGAATCAGCGAGGCTCTGTTTAATCCAATTAACCTGCTCAAATGTGCACTGGTTTAAGATCCACCTCATGTCAGTTGATGAGTGCTGGCCTCTTGGGATGTTTGAGTTTGTCACAGAAAATCACCTTCCTTCTTAAAAAGGGAAGGAGACAATGCATCAGAGTAAAAAAACAAGATTCTCCTTGTCATCCCCCAAATCTGGGATGTTTGAAGGCCACCAAGAGGACGGAGCCAAGTGATGGGTATGGAGCAGTGATGGCAACTGGAGGAGATTGTTTCATTGCTAATATCAGACCACTCATGCTCACACATATCCAAGTGCCTGCACTGAACAATGGCGTGGGAATCCTGCCCAGAGGTCCTTCACCTGGCACAGCCTCTCAAAACCCCTTTTGTTTATATTTTCTCCTTGCCCTGGTATAGCCATTTGTTTATGAAAGACACTGCTGTACACTGGAGCCAATTTAATAGAATGAAACACTCCATTGGCACGAGGGATCCGGTAGGAAAATTGGAAACTTTTATTCCATTGGTACAAAGTCAATTGAGGTTTTCTTTTCAGCAGACCAAAAAAGAAGCCAGTAGGACCTGTAATGCAGTGGGACATGTGTACAGTGGTCTTCTGATGTAACACTAAATAGTATTGAATGACAAGAATATGATGTTGAGACTAAGACTTAGCATGCAGAATGTTGGATCCTGTGGTCTTCTCCTTGCTCATTAGCACTTCCCCTTCTGAAGGAACTCTAGTCATTTTGGGTCAAAGCAGCATATGCTGGAGATGGCAGAGATCTCATCTTCCATATAGATTAGAGTTGTGATAGGGGCACAAAGAGCTAGATGTCTGAAAAATCTTCCAATTTTTAGTAAACTTACCTGAAGATTATGGGCCAGTTAGAATTCCTGAGATTAAGTCACTGGTGAAGGTGTTTCCTGTAAACTAAGAAGCATCATAAAATTGCTTATTTAATCAAGTCACACACAAAGCAGAACAAAATCCTCTGCTTGCATACATATCGAGCTTTTCTGCCTAATCTATTTTATAATGTTTTGCAATTAACAGGCCAGTGCTCATCAGCTGATAAATAATTAACAGCTGTTGTTTCTTCTAAGGCATGACGTAAAAGGCTTACATAGGACAAAAAGTAGCTGGAGTTGTTTGCCAAAACTCTGACCAAACATACATTTACCACTGAACAAAAGCAACTTTCTCTGAAAAATGGCACTTCCACTTCAAGAGTCTGCTAAACTTACTAGGAAAAAAGTATTCACCTCCTCTTTTTGTCAGCCAGGTCTTGGAAATCTAAGGTGAAGGCTTCTCTTTTTTATTGGCATTATTCAGAAAAATCAAGAACTCAAATGTAAACACAAGAGTGTTTTTTATGAGTCACCTGCATCTTGCTAATATCCATAGTTTTCCTGACATTACACACAGGACTGTTTGATTTTTGCTCAAACTCTTTAGATCTGGGGGGAAAGAGAACTGAATGTGATGAGATGTAACCACCCCTAAAGGGTTTAAACAGCTGTAGCAGTCTAGTTGTTATTAATCTCAAATAACTAAAAATTGACTTACTGTAGATTCTGATTACAAATGAGAGATGCAGAAAACAGATCATTTGGGAACTCCCTTTGACAGCATCTTACTAACTGTCTCAGCAGCCTGCAACTCATTAATTTGCTTACTTGTATCTGTTTTGAGTGAGGGGAGGGTCTGCGTGAGCCAGGAACACCAATAAGAGGAATACCTGCAACTGAGTCCATGCTGGAGGAGAGCTCGGTGCCTTCCTCCAGAGCTTTTCTGATTTATTTATTTTTATACTACATATTCATCAAGCAATTACAAGTGTTCTTGGCTGAGAGAGGGGGATGACTCCTGTTTACAGCACACACAATCATCTATGATTAAGCAAGTTCATACCATGCTCATGCAAAAGTTCAGTCTCCCACTTAGACCAGCTTTACACCTGCTGTAAAGGTTTGCACTGCAACAAAGAAGCATGTTTCTTGTCCATGGTTTTTATCCAATAGTTTCACATAGTTTTTCATATATCCTAACTTCAGGCCAAGGAGCATCAGAAAGAAAAGGTTTAAAAACTTGAACATGTCTCCAAATTAAAATTGTGAAGCTATTGTAGACAGTTGAGGATAGCTGTGATGTATTTGTGGCAGAGAGTGTCACTGAAGAGGTTTTCTGTAACATTCTGTACTGTTTGGAGTTTCCTAAGTGTTGCAGGCTTCATGCCCAGGTATATCGGTTTGCTGTAATACAGCCAAGTGACCAAGGTGTGAAAAACTAAGGCCAGGTCAGTATCTGCCAGGATGGGATGCAGTCTCCCAGCCAACTGGGGATGGTTGGAAGTGATAATTGCTGCTATGAGAGAGCTGAATGTACTTGTGGATTCTTCTCCTTTTTTTTTTTTTTGTATAGAAGCTCAAACGTGAATGCGTGCTTTGGCCACCTACTCCAAATTCTCTCCTCTGCATACTGACATCTTGTGTCTACTTGAGTTCAACTTCTCCTACCTGTGGTGAACCTCTCAGGATGTCTTGACTCAGCATTGGAACCTCATCCTGGTACTGGCATGATTGTGTATGGTGAAAAATAGAGATGTTTGTTTTCTGTGCCTTTCCAGCACTGAGACCACTTACCCTCAGCTGTATATAAATATTGACAGAGCTGGAGATACATCTTGGCCAATTTCATGCCCTGGGGTGAAGACACGGGCTCAGACTTTGCTCTGGACCCATGTTGCTTCTTGCAGGTGAGATGGCAATGCCAATCTAAGTGACTTCATATAAATACAGAGAGGATGGATGGATGGATGGATGGATGGATGGATGGATGGATGGATGGATGGATGGATGGGAGTGGATCATCTTCTCCATGGATGGGATGAGACCTCAGGTTTGTGGCAGCAGAACCACTTCAGCTGTGGTTCTGCTGTCAGTCCAGTTTGTGCTAGGCTGGACCACAGGTCACAGCAAAACAAATGTTCATCTTCCCAGCTAGAGCAGTCCAGCTATCCTGATCTGACACCAGAGGTTCATGCAGACATTTGTTTACAATGTATAATAGAGGGAACTTCTTTAGAAGCATTTATTCAAAGGAGCAAAGAAAGACTCCTTTGCTGTATTCCACGGGGACTGTTTGGTTCAAGAGAAGCACAAGTTCTCTGTGATTCTGCCTTTAAACCACGGTGCTAAAACCAGGATCGTTGGTGGTTTCTGTTGACTGCTTGTGTCTTATAAATTCTGGACTAACCACTGCAGTGATGTGATCACAACCTCTGTTACCAGTGGGTTGCAGTTCCCTCAAAATTATCAGGAAGGCTGAACATGTTGTCAAGAGTGGCTTAGACCAGAAATTACTTGAGATCCTTAGCTAGGGGTAGCCTAGCTAATAAAAAAGCTAGGCTGTGTGCGAATAAAAAAGCTGTAAGGTTTTTTGCCTCTCATTTCTTTTTGGTAGCAGCTTGGTTTTTATTCTTTCCCACCCTTTATCTTTTGGGCTTCCCTGAAATCACATTGTGCATCATCAGGTGGATTTTAAAATTGGGGTAGCTCTCTCCACCCCAATGGGATGGAGAAAGCCTACTGGTAGTGGGGTCCCACCGCCCTCCCGAAATGTTCCTAAGCCTCCAGGTACATAAGCAAGGCATCCACCTCACCCAGCAAGGGAAGCCCTGTGCCTTTAAATGCCCTCCCCATGGCGGGTGCACACTTTTCTGCTTATTCTGAACTGACAGGTTTAACATGTCGTTTGCCTGGTCACCGGAGAGAGGCACCTCTGGCAAAAGTTCAGAAGTCAGTGTTTTGGAAAGATTGGTTTGACCAGCTCTGAAGCGAGAGCAAATCCCAGACCAAAGGCAGTCAAATCTTCAACAACATTTAACCACTGTGGTGCTGTAGCTTGCTGACATCCTTTTAACCTGGAGAGGAGTGTTCAGCGCACTTAAACCTTCAATTTTATTTATTGTTTCTTTTCTGCTTTGTTGGCAGGGGGAACTTGGGGTGAAGACAGGATGTTTTGACTTAATTCTAGTTAATTAATTAGCTTGCATCTTGTTCTGGCCCAAGACTACAGGACAGACAGCAATTTTTGATCTTGCCTTGGTATCTAGACTTCTATAATATATGGTGTTGCAGTAAGGATATATATTCCCTTATTGCCTCTGCAGGGCTTGTTATTGAAATGATCTTAAGATTCACTGCATCTTGTTTTGTAAAATTGCCAGGTCACAAACTTCTTCTCCTCCCTCGCTATTTACATTGAAGGGTAACAATTTCTTAAAAACAAGCAAACAAACAAGAGCGTGCAAACAGTTAATAGCAAGTGGTGCCCAAATTACATATTTCTTAAACTCGTGGCCTACTTTACTAATCAGTTGTCATAAGATGTCAGATGAGGACCCATCACTGAAGAATTGTAGAATGCAGCCAGTGAAGCAACTAATTAGTTGGGCAGTGGCATGGAGGTGTGTGTCCCCAAGGAGCTGAAATGATCAGAGCAGGTGAAGAAAGTTTGGACAGATCAGTATCTCTGTGGTATAAAACCCAACTCTTGGCTGAATTCACAGGGATGCCGAGGGTGAGGGCACCACGGGTCCTCCTCGGGGACGTGCGTGGTGGGGGACTGCAGACAGAAAGGCGAGTCAGCTGAACGCTTGGAGGAGCATGGCCTGAGATGTGCAGGGATTAGAATAGTTGAGCAGTTTCTGGTTTCATTCGGGAGAGCTGTAGCTCTCTGGCTTATTTGCCAGCTCATTCCTGAAGCCTTTGCTTCCCGGTCACTGCTGGAGTTGGCCTTGGTCATTCCCTGTGGGCACCAGACAGGCCTCCCTTCACAGGCAGGTGATGGTGATTGAGCCAGCAGAGCAGAGGAAGCATTGCCCCCTGATGCAGCTGGGGGGAAAAAGGCCTCAGGAGCAAACATAAAAACCTCTCTTGTGGACTAAAAGATGTAAAAGATTTAACACTTATAAGTGTGCCATATACTCCTTTAACACTAATTGTTTTAAAAGCACTGTGTGAATTTTTTCTCTTTTTCCTTCATCCCACCCCAATACAGGTGCACCCCTGCTGCACTCATGGAATTCTGTCTCCCTATTCAAATTCCACAGGTGCAGCAGTGGAACAAATCCTCTCCAAAACTCCTGTAAAGGATGAGCCCCAACACCCTGCAGGATCTGGGTGTGGGTCAGTGTGGGACACCAGGTCCCACCAGTGTGGGACACCCTCACTCACTTTCTCAGCAAAAATGAGGATCTCAGTTCCATCCTCCTCTCTTAGGGTAACCTTAAACCCAGGTATTTGATTTGGGATCTTTAGTGCAACAAGTCCTCAGGAGAAAATCTTCTTTTTGGTGCTTTGATTTTCAAAATGTTATTGCACACTGCAAGAAGAGTTACACAAGATTGATGTATTAAGTATCAGTAATATTTAGCTGTCTTGCTGTACAGATTAAGGATGGCCATGTCACAGGAATTATCAGGAGATTCCCAGACCTGGAGGTCACATTTGAACCTTACTCTCCCAAGGGCTTGATTCAGTGCAGTAGACTACTACCAAATGTGACAATCCAGTGCTCAGCCTGGACCCACAGTTTCAGGACTGACCAAACCCAGGGGAAAGGATGCTGTTGGAGGACAATATGATCATGTCACCAAGGCTGGCAGACAGGCCTGGAGGATGCCTTGCACAGGTAGTGTGGACCAAATGCCCTGGCAGAACCACACTCAGCAAGCCCACACAAATGCTGTCTGGAGCTGTAAAAGTAAAAAGACACCAGTTCCTTCCATCCTGTTGAATTTAGTCAAGGTACATACTTGAGGGACAGATTCTTGGTTCCAAAAAAGCTGCTTTGACCTTTGAGCTGCCAAATTCCTTCCCCCATTACCTCCCATCTTTCTTTCTAGTGTTGCACAGCTACTCTGAGTCATTGTTTATCTAATTTAATTAACATTTGCTAGTGCCTGCAACCTAAAACACTGTCTTAAAACATTTGCTTGAAAAGCTTCCTTGTCCCAGAGCTGTCATTTTTAACATGATGGATAATGGATAGAAATAATTATCCTGAACAAGGTTAGACAGCTTAAATGATTTGAGTTTCAAGGAATTAGTAAGCTTAGCTAAACATCTTATTTTTCAAGACACATTAATAATAAAAACACAGCAATGTCCATAACGGATTGTAAAATCTGTACTCTGCTAAAATTTTTGTGATCTCTCACAGGTTCAACACCTTCATCCAGGAAGGTTTAAATCACCACATCTTCTCATATATGGAATCACAGAATATCCTGATTTGGAAGGTGCCCACAAGGATCATCAAGTCCAAGTCCTGGCCCTGCACAGGCCATCCCCAAGAATCACACCATCTGTCACCATGTACATCATCAACCCCTGCATGGAAACAACTTTTGAACCCCAGATAAGATGCTTCCAGGGCTGTGAGTGCTGGTGTCCCTAGAAAGTCAGTGCTGCATCTGCAGCCCCCAAAAGAGCTCTGGAACAGGTCAGAAGAAATCAGAAGGCAGAGACTTGGTGCAAACAGAGTGAGCTATTTCAGCTTTACAAAGGTATAAAGGAGACTGGAATTGGGCTCACTGCCTCTGTATTATTTCCCTAGTTCATAATTTTGGGGAAAATACATGTTTTCAATTAATCATTGACCTTTAGCTTTGAAGAAAAACAGAACTTTGGCATTGAAATTGCCAAAAAATAAGAGTAACAATTTGCAATTGCTTGATTTCCCTCCTAGAAAGCCAGGTGCAGCCAGGCCTCCGCGGCGCTTTGCACTGCGCAGAAGTGAGCTCTCCTCCAGGGACACTCAATCCTAGGCAGACAAAGAAAACATGGAGAAAAACAAGCACCTGGCAGAGAAGTGCCATGCCACAGGCAACAGGACATGGGAGTGTCCCCTCCCTGCCCTGCTTATTGCACTGTGACACTTTTCAAATAATGAGCTTCCTGCGCCAGGCAAGATGCACAGACCTGATGTTGTTCCCCTTGGTTTGGAGTAGGGGGGTCACATCCTGCTGCACATCAGCCACATTAATGCTCTCAAGAGCTGCCCACACATCCCACATGGACTCAACCCCAGGAGCAGAGCCTGGGTTATGGCTCGTGCAGTCTAAATTGCTAAATGCATCAATATGATGGAGATTTTCACTTAAGATAGATTTTTTTTTTCTTTAGTTCTCATTCTACGAGTTTTATATTGCTGAGGTCTTTTTAAATAAAAATCCTCATTAAAAAAAAAAAAAAAAAAAGTCCCTTTTCACTTCTGAAAGCAAAGGAAAATTTTCTTGGAAAATTTACCCAGTTGGTAAAATCCAGAAGTTTTGCTTTGACCCTCACTTTTTACATTTTTAGATTTCTTTTTTAAAGATCTCTGCATTGGTGTAGAACGATTTAAAATTCTTCCAGCAAAGTGCAGTTTTATTGCTCCAGAGGCAGCATAAAGCTGAATGGGTGGCTGTATTTCAAGCAAGGAGCTGTGGGAGAGTGCAGCTTGCAAGTGGCAATAGAGCCCAGAAATTGAACTCTAGCCTTTCTATTCAGTGCTCTTTTTATTATTAAGTCACGGGATAAGTAAAATGTTACAGGGACACTTTAAATCTACACTTGTTTGTACAGCATCCAATGAATATGTGATGGGGAAAGAAAATGAAAAATGTGGGGATGTTGAAAATAAGGAAAAGGTTGGATGCTGAAGAATCAAATGTGGTAAATTATGATACAGTTAAATCTGTAATTTTAACCTGAAATGGAGGAGCACAGCTTTGGTGCATTCTCATGGTTGTGGGGTGGCTTTGGGGTAGGTGCTTTCTGCTGACATCACAGAAGGCAGCAATGGCCAGAATCTGCCTCAGCTGTAGCAAAACCCCTGTTATTTTAACTTTGAAGATCCCTTTTGTTTTGATTTTTTTTTCCAGACTTGAAACAAAACAGTCCAGAACTGATTTGCACAGAACTTTTGATCATGCTTGTGAAAGTGTTGTCACTGGTGGCAAAGACAGGTGAGAGTGTGGAGCTATCACTCACACCAGCATCAAGGTAGGATACGAAAGAGGTTTGGGTGGAGGATGCCTGCAGGCTGCCATTAGCACCTCTTAATGATCTGAAGCCTAAATGTCTGGTTGATGGCTCTAATTTAGACTAATGAGCCTTGCTTCGTTTTTAAGGGCCAAGACGGTTCATCTGGAGCTGGCTAAGGTTCACCTGCAGGGCTACAGATTGTTGTTGGTCCTACTAGGGTAAGACAGTGCAGATGACCCACCAGCAGCATTTACCCATTGCTTCCCTTTGGTATCCAGCCTTGCTGAGTTTTTTGGGTAAGTATCCCTATCCCGACAAGTGTTAGCACCTCCCAGCACGAGGAAAGCAAGAAGAGGCAAGGGAGTGTGACCACTTTTCCAGGCAAGGGCAATGAACAACCATTCCTAACACTGGCACCATGCAGGCTGCAATTTTAAGAAGCAGCCTGCAATTTTGAACTCCTTAATTGTGCTTTTGTAACCCAGGCTAGGCAATAAAATGCAAATATGGCTCCTATTCCTATGTCCCTGAGCAGGATGGAAGAAAAACCTGAAAAAAACATTTATTTGTGTTCTGGGCTGACAGGGACCACAGATTTATTTATGCTTCTCACCAGTCTAAACCAGTTCCCTGGTGACCACCACTGGCACTGGAACTCCTATACTCACCTGCCTCTTTGTGCTGGCCTCATGACTGGAAAGTCATGGTGATTTCCCCAGTGGGAGGATGTGGGAATCCCTAGGCAAAACGTGCTGGGAAAGAATGGAAATGGCAGATTCTCCTGCTGTTATTTCTTACCTTGTTTTAGATGTGATCTACATGTTCCAAATTCCCTGTAATTGCTTTTCTCTTTCTCCTACTCTGAGAAAACAGCATAGTGTTAAATATGGTTTCCTGTAAGTGTTTCTAACATGGAGTAGTGGGACAGATGTGAACACTGAGGAGCTTTTTCTTGTTTTTTGTGCCTCAGATGAGGAGCAAATGAAATGACCCATGATCTGCCCCACCATTTCTAATGTTGTAAATAACCACAGTTTGTGTTTTCTGTGTATCAGAAATGGATGGATGAGTCAAATGGCAGGGAGCACTGAACACAGTCCCATGGCAAGGAGATCCCCCCGTGTACCATGGATTAAATCCTGCTGCCTAAAATGTGATTCCAAAGTTGTCAGTGGATTCTTGACAGCTGCAGATTTTATGGTACCCAAGACTGTTGCAGTGCTGCAGTCAGGTGCTGAGCAGCCATCAGAAAACCAAATCTGAGGGGTAAGAAAAGCAAGGTGTACACAAAACCTATGGGTGGCAAAGGTACTCATCCACAAACCTTCCCCATGGAGCAAGAGGAGAGCCAGCTCTGCCTTTTTATCAAAACCAGGAATCAGATGAAAGGAACCACAACCCACACTAGGTATCTGCTCCTGGGGTTTTCCTTCCTGTGGCACAGTTGGGTTTCTGGTGCCATTTGTTCCCCGTGCTTGTGGATATGTAATATGAGGCAGAGCATTCATTATTGGGGAGCCACAACTGAGAAATGGGTAATATGGTTGGGTGCCAGTGTTAGCCTTAGCCCTGCCTAACCATCGTGTTGCTAACCTGAGTTAAATTGCTCGTGGCAAAACCAAGAGATTGGTTTTCCTTAGCAACCACTTTGTAACTGCAGAGTGAGTCCAACAAAAGCAGTAGTAAAGTAGTAAAAAGGTAAGGTACTTTTTTACAGTTACCAGGTCATTCTTGGGGATATATATATATATTTATAATTAATGTGTTGCCTCTGTGTGCTGGGTGGCTGCGAGAAGCTGGGCTTTGGAGCATGAAGTAGCTGCAGCCTCCTCCATTGCTGGAGCTCAGGGGCTGTAACAGCCTCTGCTCACACTTTTGGTTGCTTTGTGCCCTGCCTTTAGGTCGTGTTGCCTGGCCAGTTCTTGGCAGACCTCTGTCATCTCCTCCCATCTGATGGCACCTTTGCTTCTTGCCTGCCCCATGACTGGGTGAGTGGAGCAGTTGTGGTTGTCCTGCTGGGATTTTGGCCAAGCACCATGGCAGAAAAGTGCTCTTAAACACATCAGGCAGCACTAGGGAGCACAGGCATGACCACAGAAAACTGCTGCTAATACAGATGTATTTTTAATAGATAAAATTCAGAATGGTTGTGGTGGGTGTTCTTTGGTCATGTACTGACTCTTCTGCCTACTGCATGATGTGTAGAGTAGATTTCTGGGTGTTTGGGGTTTTTTAATTGAAGAAAAATGAAGTTTCCACATGAAAATCTCAAGTTTACTATGGAAAAATCTGATGGGGGTAATCAAAATGCAGCACTGTGTTCTGGGATCACACCAATGTGCCAAAGTCCAGCAGCTTCAGCTGGATGACCTGATCTGAGAACATCACAGTGTCCCATTGTATGTCCCATCCAACATAAACAGTTGTGACTTGATTTTTCTTCTGTAAGAAAACCTCAGTGCTTCAACATTTGGCTGAAAACAAACACCAGTTAATGTTCTTTATGTTTATTAAATAGGAAATCAGTGAATAAGAAAGAGAGTGTGAAAAACGTTCTATAATAATTTCAGATTTTGTTGATAATGACACAGATCCTTGCCCCAAAATTTTAAATTCAAGCAACTAGCCAACTTATGCAATATTTAGAAAATGTGTGATCTTCTGATTATTCCAGTGGAAAATGTTTAGGAATTTGCAGAGCAGTCTCTGTGGTGATTTAGATGTAGGAATTCATTCAAGCATCTGCTTAGGTCCTGTTGATGCTGTAAGACCTAAATCCCATTCCTAAACAGCAGTGCTTTCCCAGGTGAGGATTCAGGTTGGAAAAGTGCTTCCCTGTTGGGTCTGTTTCAAGCTTTTCTCACCACTGCTCCTGCACTGGGGTAGATGTCCAGGGGGAGGGAGTAATTTCCCCAACCATCTCCTGTTCCCTGCAGCTGGATCCAGTCTTGGCTGTGAGTTGGACACAGTCCTCACGGTTTAGGAAGTGGTTCCTGTAAACCCAGAGCAAGGCTAATTTCAGGTTATTAGAATTTTGGCTCTCAAAGCCTTAGTTCCTCACACTGCTCTCTGCTCAAACCCTGGCAGGTGGGTTTGTGAGGTTATTCCTTGTGGAGATAGGGAGAATCACTGAATCCTGCAAAACTGCCCCACTGTTTGACCAGGGGAAGTTGGGTAGGACACTCACCACTGTCTCTCTGCAGAGTTTTCAGTGATTTTCAAAGGACAGTTGACTTTTTCTAAATTTAAAATGTATTTCTATGGAAACTGCAAGGCTAGGAGAATGATTTGAGAAAGTTTCATGCCTAATGGCAGCCCAGATAATGGCAATGAACAGCCACACAATGATGTGTGGGATATAGAATCATAGGATCCTCACATGGTTTCGGTTGGAAGGGACATTAAAGTTCTTCTGGGGGCAGGGGGGAACATTCCATGTCACCAGGTTAATCCAAGTCCTATCCAGCCTGGCCTTGGACACTTCCATGGATGTGTCATCCACACATCCACTTCTCTGAGCTACCTGTGCCAGGGCCTCACCACCCTCACAGGGAAGAATTTCTTCCTAACATCTCACCTAAACCTTCCCTCCTTCAGTGTGAAGCCTTTCCCCCTGTCCTGTCACTTCAGTTCCTAATGAAGGAATATCACCCAGACTGTGATATCCCCATCATCCTAAGCAGTTGAGCTGCAGGTGTGGGCAGGTGGAACAGAGGGTGTATCCAGCATTCTCCGCTCAGCCTGCACATTCTGTGCATGGGACCATGGGCAATCACAGCCCCTGGTGCTGGGAAATAATTTGAGCAAACTGGAACCAGGGAGTGGAAATGGGATGTGATCAAAGCACCCGGAGGAGCAAAGTCTTTGCAGCACTTGGTGCAAACTGCAGCGTGCCCTTGTCTGGGCGCAGAGGTCGGTGGTGGTGCAGTGCTTCCACAGCAGCGCCTGCATGGAGGCTATTTCCGACTCCCATAAAAATCTTTATGTCTCTGTGATCAGGATTCGGTGATGCAAATTTGCTGTGTCAAAGGAAGATGCTGCTGTAAATGAATTAGTACAAGAAGAACTTCTTATTTAAGAAGTGCTGACTCTGCGCTCTCCCCTATGCCCTCGCTTATAAAATTGAAGCCTGGGTTTGCTGCTTGCTATGATCTATATTTAGATACTTAAAAATGAAGTTTTGCAGTCACATGGCTGCATTCTTGTACAGCTTCATGAAGCTGTTTTTTCACATTACAGAGATTTATACATTTGCGTTTACATATTGCAGGTGTTTCCATAAAAGCTCAGGGTAGACATGTTCAGGATGGCCTGAAAGAAAATGGAGAAGTGCTTAAAATGTTACTGAGCACACTTACAAATATCATCCTGGGGCAGAAGAGTGAAGTCACTGCACAAACAAGGGAGCACAGACAGGTAGGATTAATGGATGTGGGCTTTTCAGGAGCACACCTCCCTTCAGAGGGTTGAGTTGTGCAAGAGGACAGCATCCCTTTTGGGATATATCTCGTGCAATGCTCCCAGTAAGCTGCTGGGCCCCCACCAGAATATTTCAAAATGTCAGAGAGTGCTGCAGTGCTGAGCTCATGCTATGTAAGTGATAGCCTGATGAATTATGTGCTGTACACACTACACACAAATCCTGTCCCAATCAGCCCTGGAAGAGGAGATAGCACTCTTGCTGGAGTGTCCTCTGCTCCAGGAACCTTGCCAGGAGGACACACCATAATTCATGCTCTGCTGATGCTTTATAAAAGTTGCAGCCTGTACTTTGGCTGCTGTGATGCTGACCCCAGCATCCATGTCAGCCTGCGGCCCCTCCACGCCTGGTGGATGACCGCAGTTCCCTGTGCCTGTCCTGGGAAGGCTAAGGCCTCAAATGGCCCTTCAGCTGGCACAGGCAGTGCAGGCAGGCAGTTCTGCCTTGCCTGGCCTCAGCACCACATCCCACCAAAGGTCAGGGCTCTCCCTGCTTTCAGGCAACCCCCAGATTTGCCCTCATAGCTGCAGAAGCTACAACTCAGTGCAGAAAACAAGGTGGGAACTCATAGGGCTTCTCCTTAGTGTAAGAACCCCTTTAATCTCAACTTAGTTACAGCTACCAAAATCAAAGGATTATCAGCACTTGATTTATCCTGGTTTGGGCTCACCATAAAGCTGTAATGCAACATCTTCTGTGAGGAAGTGCCTGAGAAACAGGAGGTTTCCCACAGGGAAGGAGCAGACTAAGTATGGGATGATAGGGGAATGTCATGCAAAGCTAAAATTCTCCTGAAACACTGAAGGGGAATGGCAGGAGTTTGTGCAAGAATGGTGAGAAAGAGTTTGGCTGTGGGGAAAAGTAGTTTCTTCCACTCTTCATCCCCTTTTCCGTGGTGGGCTGTGAGCCTGGCCTAAGGAAGACACAGTTCAAACTCTGCTCTGTGGACAGCGCAAGGCAAGATGCAACAAGGAGGGCAGCCTGGTGGGCAAGCAGGGTCAGGAGCAGCCAGGCAGGTGGCTGTCCACGCCAGCACACCCAGAGGTGCCAGTCTGCCCTTTTTTGAGACTTTAGCGTTTTTGGAGACTTTTTGGGGAGCTAAAAATCCCCAATTTCCTGGGGCCACAGACCAGGCCGGGTGCTGGCCCAAATGTGGGTCAAGAGTGACACCCTGTGGACAAGTTACTCTTTTCCGTAACCTTACAGGATTTCTCGCCTGATGCTTTTCGTCTGCCTCTTTATTCCCCCTCCCCAGAGTTTTCCTTTCCCAACTCTCCTCCTTTCCCAACCCAGGTGTTGCCGCTTCGAGCCCCGCGACGCTCAGGGACCGGCGTATATCATCGCCTTAAAAGTGCGGACTAAGGGGATGAGATCGAAATCCCTCCTTTCCTTTTGTTCCTCTTTTGTTTCCCCCCCTTTTTATAGTTGTTTTCCCCCCAGTTTATACGGGGTTTCGGCCCTGCAGCTCAAGGAGGGGCTGCGGCTCCTGCCCCGCCGCGGTCCCCCGGCTCCGCGTCCGCGCAGCACCGCAGCCGGAGCCGGGTGCGCTCCTGGGGCTCGTAAATCTACTGCTTGCTCGCAAAATCTGGCAACTATGAACCCGGGCTGTCTGTTAAACCGGGAGAAAAACTGCGTGGGCTTCCCCTCAGCTACCCTCCGTGTCCTCCACAGCTCCCTAAGCCGCCCCCCGGAGGGAGAATTCCTGCCCGAACAGTAAAACATCTCAAAAAAAAAAAAAAAAAAAAAAAAAAAAAAAAAAAAAAAAAAAAAAAAAAAGAAAAAAAAAAAAAGAGTATTTCAGGAATTGCTTCTCTTCTGGTCACTCTAATGCTCTCCCTTCCCAATCCTGGACCTGCTGGGGTTGTACCGTGCTGTCCCGATTTTCGTGGTGTTATTCCCAAGAAGTGTCCCAGAACAGGCTGATTGACACCAGCTGACAACCTGGAGAGGGTACAGCTCTATTTTAAGCAACAAATAATTTAGTTTTATATTTGTGAAAAAATCCTCATCACTCATTTAATTATGCAAATCTAAAAGAAACCATAATGTCTTGGCACACCTGAATGCTGGGAGAGGGAAAGAGAGGGGTGTCAAATCCTTCCAAGAGCTTATGTCCTTTCTTACCTCTGGCAGTTTAACCCTGCCAAGACTGCACAGACCAGAATATCCATATATCCAAAACAGAGCCTGGATAGAGGTTCCTGAATGTCCGCAAAAGCAGCAAATAAAACAGCAGTAATTCTTTCCAATGACATTTATATGCTGCCATTAAGTCTGCTTTAGCTGGTGTAGTTTAGGGCTTTTAGAAAACATGACTTCAGATGAAACAACTATCGTAGGTGTTTGCTGAGGGGATCTGCTAGTTTTGCCTGGACTCCTACACTGATTATCTGCCATTTTTCAAAATACTGGGGAGGAAGAGGTATCCTAGAACAAAAAGTGATATTTTTATGCCCTTATGCCATTCCCAGCATTTTCTAGGCCTGAGCATTTGCATCTTTGTCAGGTGAAAAGAGAAAGATCAGATCTCTTGTCCAGCTTGGGCATGCTACAAGAAATAAAAAATAGAAAAGCTTTCCAAAAGTCTTCATTGTTCTGGGAACTTCCTAGAGAACATCCGAAGTGGGAAGATCCACCAGGTAAAGAATGTGGGAAAAGAAGCAGAAGAGTAGGTTGGTTGGTTGACCAAGCAAATAAAGAAGGTTGAGAAAAACAGATTAGAGACCCCAAAGTGAGCACAGGAAGCCATGTGCCATCTCCAAGATGTGGTAAGGCTTAAAAATTCCCTTTTCTTTTTTATGAACCAAAGCCACACCTTGGTGGGGAAACATTTCATCCCAAGTTCTGCCTCCTTGGTTCAGGTTAGGCCACTCTGCCTACAGAAAGGTGTCTTCTTGTGTCTCTTTCAGTGTTGACACAGCTGTTGACATGGACAAGGTGACGCAGTTCACCCCAGAGGTGACTGCAGCTCACAGGAAATTTATGGCTTGAAATCTCCATCACTGTATTGGATGGTCTTGCTAAAGATGTGAAGCCCAAAGTCTGTCTTGCACCAGGAACCTGGGGGGAACAGCCCAGCTACAACAGCTCTTGGAAGAGTTAGAAACAGGGTCAGGCCATGAGGGCCCAGCTTGGAATTTAAATGCGGTCTACTTGAGGTAAATAAAATAACTGCACACTGCCTAGTTTGCAAAGGATCATTTACTTTTCTGGAAAGGAGAGTATGTTTTTGGAAAGTGTACAGGCATCTTTCAGGATGAAGGGCTCTGTGTGCAACAATCAAGTTTTTACCTTTTGATTAGCAAAGCTTTATGAAGAATTTCAATTCTGAATTACTAAACAAAGAAACTATACAAGCCCCAGATGAGATTTAAACAGTTTCCAAGAGACATTAAAAAAAAAGAGAAAAATACTGGGCCACATGTTTTTTCTTATGTCTCTTGAGTCCATTTATTCCAGACATCTGACATGCAATTCAAGTTTCCAATAGTTTTAGGTAACCATGTCCAATTTAGAAACCACAGTCCTCAGCTAAGCCTACCTACCTCCCAAATCAATCCAGAAACCAGAGCACTTGCTGATATTCTGCACTTTCAGCCTTGCAGAGCTTTGTTATACATGTGCTATACATACTTGGGTTGAGTTTTCTGGCTCCGTGCAATCCATTTAGATGCATTTCATAGACCTGCAGTCAGTGGTCACAGACAGATAAATTATAGCTCCTAATGGAGAGCCTGTTCATGCTTTCAAAGAGTAAAACCACTATAAAATTGATCTCCTCTTTTGAGATGCCTTTGACAGGGGTGCTTGTACGGCAGTTCGGATGAGACGGAAGCAAAGGGCTCCCTGTGGATGAAGAACTAATGAGTTTTATTTCTGGCTCTGAGACTTGGGCTCATTTCTTAACCTTTCTGTGCCTGAGAGTTTGTATCTCAAAAGTGGAGATAAAGCAAGGGCTTTTTGATAAAGCAAAGGCTTTTTGATTTGTAGTTTGGCAAAGCCAAACTACAATGGAAATCCCAAGTTCAGATATGGGCAGATAATGTCCTGCTATGTGGCCTTTCCTAATTGCCTGCAGAAACCTCCTTGGTGAGGATTTAATCATGTTTGGGATGAGGTGATTTTGGCAAGGGATACATTAGGTGATGGTTTCCACACCACCCTTCTTATCTCAGTCCCTAAAACCTGGGTCATCCAAGCCCACGGACCCCAGCACTCTGACTGAGGTCATCAATCAGGGCGTGCTCCTCCTGCAGAGGCTGACATCCAAAATCCTCCCTGCCAGGGCCCCAAGGAAATAGTAGATGGTCAGGTGGAACTTCCAGGAGAGCTTGGCTGAACAAAAATTATGGAACAGATTCTCTACTGCTCTCAACATCAGAAGAGACTTATCAGCCTCCAGCAGCGAATCCCATTTGGCTGCAAGTGGCCATCACTTTATCCTGTAATCCCTCATTCATCTTATTTATTTTTAGCTTTCCAGTTCTCTTTCCAGAGGGAGCACTTGTATGCACTCACAAACTCTGCTATTGGGGAAAAAATAGGATTTGAATCAAATTTATTGCTGTTAATTCCTTTCATAGACATCATGAATCAGAAGGGGCAGCTAGAGGTGATGAAATGCCTGTTCATCCACAGCCTTTGACACCACTGATCAGAGAAGGGGCCAGCAGTGGGGCAGGTCCCTGGTAGGATTTAGGGGCTGGGAACATGAGAAAGCAAAGGGTAGAATTGGAAAAATCTATGGACGATTTTGTTGTTCCTTAAAGTTTTCCTGAGCATGTCCCCCATTCTCCTTCCTGCAGAGATGATCTGAGCAGAATATCCTTCCTTAAAAATAAAAGGAATAAATGAGACAATAGAATGAATTGAGACATTCTCAGCTGACGCCTGGTTTGGGGTGATATTTATGTCCTTCAAAAGCTGTGGTGCCAATTGTCACAGCCCCATTGACTTGGGAGGATAACCCTGATTTTAAGGACAATCTCTGCAGAATGCAATGTATTTTAAGCAGAAAACAAGTGGCCAGATTATGGTCCCCCAGTGCAAACACAACAACAGACTTTCTTCAGCCTCTTTTTCTATATATACCAGGGCTGTGAAGTAAAGAGGAAAACGCTGAGTCTGCTAAAAACTGTTCAGATTCTTGTGGATGCTTTGGAGGAGCTGGTATACAATTTTGAGGCTGTTCTTTCTGCTGGCAAATTAACAGCTTAGAAAAATTACAGCAGGGGGAGGGGAAAAAAGAAAAAAAAAAGGAAATTCTATTAATGAAACAGAACAATGAAAATCAAAGCTAAAGATGGAAGGAACTGAGTGGGCCCCATCCAGTTCATTGCCTGCTAGGCTGGATTTCTGCCTATAGTAATTTATGCCATAGCCTTGGAAGTGAAAACAGATTTCATTTACTACTGAACAGTACTACTCTGTGTAGAGAGAGTTCGTGGCCTCGCAGTGTTTCTGTGAAGGTATTGTGGGATTATTGCTCTCACTTTGCAGATGGGCTTGGTAATGCTGCTTGAATTCTTAAATTTAGGCTCTGGCGAGGGGGAATCTGAATTAGGACTTGAGTGTCCGAGGACTGTGGCTTATGTCCTGCTCTCACATGGCCTGGCCACTGTAGGAAGTGTTGAGATCCTTGAGGTCCCAGTTAGTACCACTGCTCACATGTGCAAGGCTCTGCATCAGGATCATCTGTTGCTCCAGGGATTTATCCCTCAAGGGTTTGATGGAAGAGTTGGATATAAGATATTCCTTCAACTTTAAATACACCTTAAAAGGGAAAAGTACTCTGAAACTCTTGGCTTGCTTTCCTTTTTCACTAGTCTGGTACCAGGCAGAGCCCAAAAACACCTCCTGCCCTTCCAACAAACATCAAGACAGAGGATGGTGAGTCCCTGCCTGCCCACATCGCCAACACTGCCACAGGCACAACCTTCCTCAGAGGAGTTTGGCAGTAAAAATGCACATGTTGAGGGGGGGAAAAAAAAAAAAAAAAAAGGAAGAAAACAGGTAAAATTAGCATTTGGAGAAAAGTTCCTATGGAAAAAAGCTATATGTTTCCCGAGAGCAAAATGAAAAAAAAAATTCCAACCCTCAAACCCAAGCTTGCAGCGTCTGCTATAATTTATGATTTACCATATGAATCTAACTATAGAACTTCATTTAAAAATTTTATAAAGATTGTAAATCTACAGTGAAATGTTCTAGGGACAATCTGCTGGCAGAAACCCACTCTCCAGACTGACCTATGGGGGAACCAGCTTGTCAAGGGCTTGATCTGGAGCCCGCTGAAGACAATGGAAATGCTCTCATTGACGTCAGTGGCCTTTAGATCAAAAAGCCCCCAAAGCTCAGCATGAAAAAAAGAGTCCTAAGGAGAAGCAAACTGCTCTGATCAGTAGATGTTGCTGGATGAAGGTCTTTAACAATAGTTTAATGGGCCATGATGAGCTCCTCTGGACACTTTTATTTGGTATTGTATGTATCTTATAATCTTTCTCCTGAAACTTTTAATGGAATTTATCTCACTGGAGAATTTGGGAGAACATCTGCTGCAAATGATGGGTAAAGACATAAGCTGTTGTGGGTGGGGTGAGCCTCAGGAGGTTCACAGTTTGGGTTTGGCTTCTGCTTCAGATTCTTATCTGAACTATACAGATCTCCTGTGGCTGCAAAAATTGGACTGGAAATCGCAAGAGTACAAGCCTTCTTGTGAGATTTCCAGCACTTTTCTTATGGTTTTGACTGAACACCAGATGTGGAAAAAATATTTAACAAAACTGGATGCAGTTTTTTCATGTCTGTTTCTAAAAAGAGATGAAGGTTCAGGAATCTAATTTTATCCTTTCCAGTTTCACTCCTTGGTAAGATTCTGTTCTAGTTTAAAAAAAAAATAAATGCAATTTAAACCCAGAATATAGCTATTGCAACCAGTCCCCAAAGAATCGTTCAAGGAGATGAACTCCAAACATTACATTGACTATGAATTAAAACCTTATGCCTTTGGCAAGTGGAGTGCAAAAAATGACCAGGGTGAATGGTGACCATTAGGAAACATCCATTAATGTTCTTTCCTTTCAAAGATTATTTTTATTTGCTTTGCATGCAAGCCTATTTGCATTTTTGACCCATTCCTGCCTGCTTCTCCCATAAAACCAAGCTTCTAGACTTTGCCTAGCACAGATATTTTTGAGAATGCTTGAGCAATTCTGCTTGCGATGTGGAAATTCTTAATTTTACACCAGAATTCAAAATCTCCTGTAAATCTAATAGATTTTGCAGGCTGCTTGCACAAGCCTGCATTACTTTTTGGGTGTAACACCTGTACTGGGATGGCGAGTCGCTAATCAATGGCATGTTCTTATAATCCAGATGTTCCATATGTTCTTTGTGGACAATTCACAGCTGGAAAGGAGAGTCATATTAGCTGGTTTGGAGGGTTTATTAGCTGGTTTGCTCTAGTTGTAATGCCCACTTACATTTGCATTAAAACTGGTGGTCTTTCATTAGAGAGGGGAACAAAAGGTTTGTTTAAAACCAAATAGGGAAGGTAAGTTAGGGGAGCTCTTAAGTCACAGGAAGATTTCACAGCATGTGTAGGCAACTTTGGGAAGTAGAAAATGGCCTGAAGTGAAGTGAATGGCCTGTCTTGAAGGATTTTAATCACTGGCATTTGGAGTAAAGCTGAGCAACAGAGAGTCAAAAAAATCAAGTGAGGAAAACAAATTTAAAAGTGGCACTGACCTTGCTCAGATATTCTATCGCTTGTGATTGACTCTGAAATTTTTGGTCTCAGTTCAGAACAAGTTTGTCCCTGTGGGGTATATAAAGGCCAGGCCAAACAGAACTGAGCTGGCACTTCTTTCAAGCTCCTCCTTTGGTGTGTAATCTCACATCCAAGTCAAACAGGACAGATGAAAAAGTGGAGTATTATGTCATCCAGGATCTGTGGAACAGTGAGCTGTAGCTCCGGCGCCTGAGGAGACTGTCTAGAACTCACCATGTCTTGTCATTTCACTGTATTTTTGAGAATATTGGGAAGTTTTCTCCAAAGATTTAGAGCCAAACGTCCTGTGAAACTCCACTGTAATTTAACAAGCAGCAAAGAAACCAATTAATAATGGGAAGAAGCGGCTCCAAAGCATGGATACCAACACTGGAAAAAGATGGGGAAGAAAAACCCTGGGGTTTATTCTTAATCTTATTAATTTTGGGGGAAGGAGAGGCTCTGGTGATGTCTCAGAAATTTTCTAGATGCCTCTTTGGGCCTGGGGAAGGAGTGGTTTGGGAAGTGAGATGTGCCAAGACCTGTCAGTGCCTCTGCTCATGATGAAGATGGGGCTCCCAGTGCTGTTGAGTACAGGGAATGTTTTGTGCTGGGAGAAGCAGCTTTCTCAGGAGCTGGTTTCTGTGTGTGCATGGAGAGGTAAAATCATTCAGCTTCTTCCTAGTGGTTTGGAAATGTCCACGAGGATGGGCCCTTCAAGAAAAACCCTGGGTTTTGAAATGCAGCTTGGAAGAGTGCTAAAAACAGCTGCAGAAAAGGGTAAAGAGCTCTCCTACTGCTCTCCCCAGGCTTTGCTCCCAGGGCTGTACCTCCAGTCCATGTGGAAATAGTTACCTCCAAATAACACATCCTGTGGGACTATTTCTGGTCATTTCACAGAAGCCTTATTAAAAAATAGAGAGTTTATTAACCTGAGATTCAGGGACTCGGCTTCATGATGGAGGCTGTAAACTCTCAGCCTATGGTTCAGTTTTACAGGGATGATCTCAGGGTTGGAAAAGGAAATCTTGTGGAGAGAGGCTTAAGGTGCTCCATTTGGTGAACTTTGCAAAAAAAAGTGGATCAGGCAGTGCCCTGACTCTGGGCAGTAAATGATTTTGGAGGAAAAAATACCGCGTACAAAAGGGCTTTGTATTCTAACGGGGGAAAACCATAATGAGATGCAATGGCTGGAAATTTAAGACAGGCAAAATTGAGAGATTGGGAAGGGAGAGGGGGCAGACTGTTGAAGGGGGCAGGGGATTTGTCATCCTTTTGCATCTTGAAATCAGAACTGGAGGCCAGCCCAGATGACTGGTGAAACATATAGTAGTAGGCTCAATTAGTGAGTGAATGTGTGAAATTATTTTCTTGGGGATTTATATTGAGCATTAAACTAGATGATCTGAATTGTCCCTTTCAGCCTTAAAAATGGAGGAAAGATGCCAGAAAAGGAGCTAAATATCCAAATTCTACCAAATTGTAATAGCTGGAGCCTCTGGGCCCCTTTGGGAATGGCATAAGTGAAAGGAGAAGGGCTATTCAGGGCACTGGGTGTGTGGAGGGACAGACAGAATGAGGGATGCCATCACATGCCTCCAGCACAAACCCAGTTGTAGCTGCTTTTCCTTCTTGGCCCCCCCAGCACACTTTTCTTTTTTATATATTTTATTTTTGAAACTAAAAATACATCCTCAGAGCATTAGTCACTCTGCCCACATATTAATAAATTGCATAATGATGCCACCAAGCATCCAAAAACCTTTCAAACTGTTATATATTATTTCTTTCAATAATATTCTAAAAGGCCAGTGAGGCTTAATGGAGCCACATGGTATTGTATTTAATCCAGAAATCTGGAACTGTCTAAAATCTCATATATAAATTAAGATAATATACAATATGTTTTTTCATTTAATTTGGTTCTCCCCATTTGGGTAAGCTATAACTCTGTAAGGCTGTGTCTTTTGCAAGGGATTTTTGTCTACCAAATTGTAGATTTGTAATGTTGATCTTGCTTTTAATCGCCTTAGGCTGTTCCCCATAATAACTCAGCCAGTCCTTTGCCAGCTAAAGGAAAGTTTAATGGAACCACAGTTTAATTGGGCAAAGTTTAGAAGTTATGCAAGTTACAAAGTTTCCTGGGACTTTTCCTTACGGCCTCTCCCGCACGGCTCCGTTGGCGTTGCTGCAGGGAATGTCAGGGCCGTGCCATGGTGATGGTGACCTTGGCAGGGCATTGGGCACTGATTTGCAGGTGGCTCCTTCGTGGCTCTCCTTGGACTCAGCTGGCTGTCTGGCATTTACACACAGGAAATTTTAGGACATCAAGAGCCACTGAGTAAAAAAACCCAAATCCAAATATTTCCTATGCTGCAAAAACATAAGGGCTTTCTTTCGATCTGGGGTTTGGGTATGAAGCTTGCTTTCATTAGTGCCACCTCTGGACAGGTCCACCTCTCCTGTGCAATGTCTGCAGGAGGTTTTCACATATTCTGTCAAGCCTTGGCTATGAGATAAGGGGTCACTAAATGTTGCCTTTTCCTCCTTTCTTTTCAAGCTCCCTTCATGCCTTTGGAAGCTCTGACTGTCACTGCACCAGGCTGGAACAAGACTGTGGAACAGGAACTATCTAAGTCAGGAGCACAATTCAGGTATCTTCTTTTTCTTCTTATGATCTGCAAACCCAGTAACCTTAAAAATTGCTGGTTTTCGAGCTGCAGTGCTTCAAGAGTTGGAGGGAGGAAAGGGTATATTCTTGGGTCTGTTCTGCTCTGCAATTTGACATCCTGGAGGAGAAGAAAGCCAGGTGTGGAAACAAAGTGAGTGAGATGATTTCTTGCAGGGTCAGTGGAGTAGATGCAATAGAGGTGCTGAAATGTGGGGCATACCTTTCGTTTGAGGGAATGCGTAGGAGAATTAAACACGTTCTGGAAAGCAAGAGCTCTATGCATTATGAGGGAGCAACTCTGAATCATATGGGTCCAGGTTTTGGTTGATCACATGAATAAAACCTCTGTCAGGATTTAATACCTCTGCTCATCATTTCTGGTGGTTTGAGTTTTTCAGTTGGCTTTTAATTTTCCTTGGTTTTGTCAGGACTAGACTTGACTTTGAGCAAGAATATTCTCAAGGCTGTAATCTGGTTTTGACAAATTTTTGGTTTGAGCAGTGTGTACAGAGGCCCCGTGCTCTCCCCATGTCCATAGGATTTGTCCAGTTTTGGGAAGCTGTGTGATAGATACCTTCAAATTCCCAACTCTCCCTGTTTTCTTTCCCTCCCTTCCCAATGCCGTGCTCACCAGAAATGCAATCCACATCTTTCTTGTCACTTAACTGGTTACGTACAAAGCTGCTGGGCTCCCGTGTCCCAATTCCTCTCCAAACTGGGCTGTGCATTGCTGCTGCTGCACAGATCACACTGCACTTACAATAAGAATCTTGAGGTGCTTTATTGAGCACCAGATTTGTTAAACTAAGAGTTCCCCCCTAGAAAAATCTGGGTGATATAACCAGACCTGTGTTGATCTCACAAACTCCATCACGGGGGGGCACGTAGGGTCACAGCAGGATGCATTGCACGGGAGGGAGGAAGATTATCCATGACATTTCATAAGCAGAAGCTGTGCAGAGGAAAACAGGAGTGAGCCTGAGCCCTTGAGGCAGCCACAGCCCCGTCACCTCTGCCCAGGAGGCACTGAGCTATATTACACCTTCCCCACCACCTCTGTCCCCTTCTGGGTCCTTCGGGATCCACAGGGAAAGGCCAGGTTTGCTCCCGGGGTGCTGGTACAGCCTCTGTAAAACGTTATTTTAGGGGTCAAGTGAAAACTGACTCATTTTTGAGCAGGAGAACAAGGTCATTTTCTTGTAGCCCAGTAATTCCTTCATTTTTTTATTGGTGGTGTTATAAACCAACTTCTCCGAGGTGCTGGGACTTCGCCTATATTGCATCCCTGTTCCCATCCGGTTCCAACAATAAAACCCTTGCCTTTTTTGATCTCTGGCTTTCATGCTTGCTGACACACTCTGGAAAATTTAAGAAGGGCGCAAGGAATGGGTTAGTCACACTTGTTAATATTTATCCCATTGCAGAAAGAGCAGGGCTGACCTCAGAGCCTGGGCTTTGGAGAATAGTTATGAGAATGATTCCACCCAGCTGAAATGAAATCTGCATGCAAAGCTCATTTGGTGCCTGGAAAGAGCTAGAAGGAAATAAAGGTCTTAAATTATATATTTCCGCAGTTAACGTTTTGTCCTGTTTACAGAATCTCACCAGAATACTGGGGGTTTTGTTTTGTTCATATGTTTTTCATAAGGATAAATATCCATGCAGTTTAAACATTTTCATTAGATTCAGACAAAAAGGAGGATGTGGGATTGTTTTTTTCTGTAATTGTTAATCTCTCCATTTTTTTAATGGTTTTTCTTAAAACACTCTACAGAAATAAAATCTCAGGTAAATCAAAGAGATGGGGAAAGTAACTCTTTAATTATTCTTAGACCAATTTTGAGTAATGTAGGTTAAATTAAAAAAATATACAAGCAAGATATTTTGGCTGGGAAGTATGTGTAATGTATGAACAGCAGGAAAAAAAAAAAAAAAGCCTTCCTTTCTAAATAGAAAATCTTTGAAAGTAACAGGGGGAAACGGATGGGAAGGGCTGAAGTCCATATATTCCCACCTCCTCCGCCTTGTGCTCTCTTAAAGGTGAGCTGCAAAATGCAAAAGAGAAATGTGTTAAATTCAGATGACTCGCTCGGGTGTCAGGAAGTGGCTCGAACAACCACACGAAGTTAACTAACACATTCCCTTTTTTTTTGTGCATCCCCTCCCTCCCCTGCTCTTCTCGTGAAATCTGTTTTTTTGCTGCTGTGGTTTCTGCCTCCAGGCGGGAGCGCAGCCACTTGTCCACCCGAGCAGCACCCCGAGACCCCCCCATGGCTTGCAGGGAGCCAAGAATTTCTGGGAGGATCTTCCAGAAAGTAAGAAAGGAGGAGAATTTTAGAAAATGTATTCCCGATCTGAACAGCCTGGCTGTAGGAGAAATGAGATAAGCTCTGAGGGATGGCATGTTGAGCTTGTGTTGCTTTGCTGCTCATTTTTGCCTGGTCAATCCATTTTATTATCATCCACCTGCTCTGTTCTAGGTCATCTTCAGCAACATGGTTCATGCCATCCATGGGGTTGAGTATCCTGGTCTCAGGAACATGAAATGTGAGTAGTGCTGTGTCTGTCAATGACTGCCTTCAGCCAAAGCATGGAGAGAAGCAGCTGGATGTGAGGAAAGGCTTTTGGAGCTGCAAGTGGCAGGATTTGGTTTGCAGCTGGATGTGTGTGATGGGAATAAGTCTCATTTAGAAGACTTTGAAAGTGGTTCAGGTGACCAAAAGAAAGTTGGAAAGGCAAGATCCCATGATCTATAGTGCCACTGCCCTTTGCAATGACTCCTATCCCATGGACCAAGAGCCCTGCAGAGCCTCATGAAAAGGCACAGACACGTGGCTGTTTCTCATTAGCTTCCACTTTTCCCTTTGGAACTGCTTCCCGTGCCTTTCGCCCACAGCTTGGCAGTAGGTGTTCTAAGGAGAAGGTTTAAATCTAAATGGAAGGGGGTTATGTGATTTACAGTAAGTAGATTTTTAATTTCAAATGGCAACACACAGAGCCCTGCGTGTTACCTTGCATTAATATAATACACACACACACACATGCCATGCATTTATGCCTAGGATATAAAAATAATAAATTATGGCAATGCTGTATGTCTGCATAGAGCTAATGCATGTAGTACAGCATGTTTATCAAAGGACACTCCTTAAATGCATATTTTTTAATTAGTCATTAAGTTGGAAGACTGTCTCTCTGCTGATTTATGTTCTCCTTATTTACAGTGTGAGTGACTTCTGCAGCATTTCCTGATTTTCATTTTCTATTCTTTAACAATACACAAGATTTCAAAATTAGGTTATTTTTTGGGGGGTTTGTTTTAAGAATAAACCCAATCTGAGACTCTTTAACCAAGGAAAGCCAAAAGAGTGTATGAAAACAACGGCTGTTCTCTCTCTCTTAGGGACACTTTTGTTCTGTTTTCCCCTCTAACAAATTTATCAGAACTGTTCATTCTCTGTTACAGCCAGAGGAAAAAGCTGTGGATTTGGAAACACCTCTATAGTTAAGTCTCTGGAAGAGCAGTAGGTAAATTGAAATAAAAAGAGAAAATTAATATTAATTTGCATTTCTCCTTTGGGAGAAAGATTAAATGAATTTGAGAAGGAGGTTTTGCTCCTATTTAGTGTTGAACTTGATGAAGTCGCCCAGCTGATCATGGCTCAGTGGAGGAGGTGCAGCATTTGATAACACCACAGCAAAGGGAATTCAAGCAGCAATCCCCTTGCAAGGAGAAGGGTTATTAATGCTGAGGATCACTGCTCCTTCAGGAGTTTAGCTTTATTTTTTCTTTCTGGTGTAAGCAGTTGTCAGCAATGGAGAGAAGTTAATACAACAGTGTGGGGGATCCAGGCCAAATGCATGGAACCTCTACCTTCAGGCACTTTTGGAAGTGTTTAGGATGTGTCCTCTGTGTCCTCCTCCCTCAGGAGCAGCAGTGGTCCATGGCTCACCAGTGGATGCTCCCAGTTCACCCTCAGAGTCACTGGCTGGTGACACCAGAATGTCCTGGCCACAGGACACGGTGACAAGCCCTGGGCTGATGTGCCAAAGGTTCTGCAATTATGGCAATGATTGCAGAACTATGATGTCCACAGTACCTTCAGCTTTATAAACCTGCTACCCTGCATCATAAAGTCATAAAACCCCCAAGAACCTGCATTTTCTCCTGCTCCTTTCTTTTTCAAAGTGAAATAATAATTTCCCCTTCACATCCTGCTCTGGCAGCCCAGTGGAAAGACAATGATCTTGTACTGCACCATCTTACCCAAACCTGTGAGGTGATAGCTGGTTGTTGCAGGAGATGAGAAAGGAAACTGATTTAGTCAAGGGTTTTTACATCAAGTGTTGATGCCAAAATATGTTCCTGCACATAGCAGCAGTAGCAGAGCTGGTGCAGTAAGGGTCAAGGCAGCTGTTTAAATTGCTGCATCATCCTGCATCCCTCCCAAAAACCTGCCTTCCCCTAAAAATCCTCTTCAGATGTGGCCATGCCAATAGCAAGGTGTTGTGACCACTCTGCTGCCAGTTGCCCTATTTTTCATTGCCACTTACCTTTTCTGTTCTGCAGGGCTGATTTCTCTGGGTTTATTTATTCCTCCATTAATGCAGCACAGCCATGCCATGGTTTCCCTTTGGCAGGAGGCACTGCATGGCAGGACTCATGTCTGCAATTCATAACGATGCAACAAGCACCTCCAAAATGTCCATTCCTGTGAGAGCCAGTGGCCTCCTCTTTGCAGCCTTCGCCTCCCTTCACAATTAACCTCCCCAAGATTACCAGTTATGGGAAGTTTAAAAACTTTTCAAGAGGCAGTGGCTTGGTTTAGGCAGCAAAGCTGTGTATTGAAATATGAATTAGTAGCGTGTGTATCGGCAGGATAGACCATCTGCTGTGCTCAGCACCCGGGTTTGAAGCTGGTTGGCTGGCAGGACAGCATGTGTTTACAGAAAACCCTAACAGTTGTAAAGGAGCCATTTAGGTTTATCGTGTCAATTCCTGTACAACTCCACACGGAGAGATTCCTTTCACAAACTCACATAAAAAAGACAGATAGACTAGTTTTGACCTCTCTCGAAACATTTGACGGTTGAGCTTGTTGCAAGGCTAAAATATCTAGAAGAGGAAAAAAAAATCTTGTCATTTCCCCCTCTTAAGCATTAGATTTCTTGAATGCAACATCCATTCATAGCTTAGTTCTTGCATTGTAATTTAACTGCCTTTTATTTTCCTTCTGAGATACAAACAGAGGAGCTGTACAAGATTTTCATACCACATTATGCAAGACATTGTGAAAAAGCTGCCCAGAGTAATGGCTCCATTTCAACGTGATGCATATGCCAAGATACGGGGATCATTTATTTTGCTTAAAAAATTAAATGAGGATGGGATTAAAAATGTTATGTTTTGCCTATATGAGCAATATTCCTTTATCAGCCATTCCAAACATATTGCCTCTTTGTAGCTCCTCTGTAATACAAATTGTCCAAGGGAAGGCACGTGGTAGCACACCAAAGGGGTTTATGCTGCTGCACGAGCATCCCTCTTTGCGGGGACTTGCAAAGCACAAATATTCCAAGGACAGGACAGAACAAAACCACAGTGGCCCTGGGGATGCCTCTGGACTGAGCACCGGGTTGTTTTCCCATACTTGGAGGAATTACGAAGAAAACAATCCCTTTAGTGAGTGTGCTGAATCCATTGCTTAGCAGGCACCCATGTTGTACATATGATTTGTGTGTGGATGGATGCAGAGAGAAAAGGGAGCCTTCTCCTACGTCCTTAATCAAGCCCTTGGTCACCGTGTCCCGTGTGTGACTCTGCCTGGCTGTTGCACTGAGAAGATAAAATAAGAGACAGCCACATTTGACGCATCTCTGAGATAACTCCTTCCAATGTGCAAAAGAAAAAAAATGTATCTTAATACATAGGTCTTAAGACTTCAATCATTTTTTTTTTTAAATGCTCGATTCTTTTAATGGAAAAATCCATGAAGCAAGATGAGAGATGGCAAGATGAGAGATGGCAGGATGGGGGAGAAAACTTGCTCTTGCAAACATACCCACCTGTTTTTAAGGCCCCTCATATGGATACTTTAGGAGTGGGGATCAAAAGCTGCATAAAAACTGAGTGTAGCCAATATCCTAAATAGGAACACAGTATGTTGGTAGCTTGTGAAGGGTCCTACAGCTTATATGAAGTAGTAAGGCTTGGGTAGGGACAGGAGAATAGTGGGATGAAAGGAAGTTACCTGTTTAAAAGCCAGGTGCTGTACTCTTTAGAATCCTTTCTCTAAATTATGCCTTGGGTCCTTAGAAATGAAATATCAATGTATTACTATTACTGTGTATTCCTATGATTAGAATCACAGAGGTTTAGGTAACTTTTGCTTATGATCTTGTGCATCTGTGTCTATATATGTGTGTACATGTATATATTTTTTTATTATTATTTTTTTCATATAGGTAAGTTCTAAGTTCCTTTAACCAGACTGCTCATTAACTAACTGACATTAACTGCTCATGCTCATGTGAGGATTTGGTGCTCACTAGTGGAGGAGCAGAACAGGGTGGATCAGGACTCTCAGATTCCTTCTACAGGAAAGCAGCAGATTAAACATGAGCACAGGCTCTCTCCTAGGGATTGCATTCCATGTTTAGGGACATGAGGGAGGGGAGGGCGTCTCCAGCTGGGTTGCAAAAGTTCACTGCAGAGTAGTTAAGTGCCCAGGACCAGATCTGGGGTTTGGTGCAGCACCTGCCACACCCCTCAGTGACCAGGGGGATGCTGTGGAAAAGTCCTGTCCCCTCTAAAAGCAGCATCTAATACAAGTGGGAGAGCAGAGCCCTGGAAAGTCATCAGGAAAGAGTTTGGTGACCCAGTTGTTGGAGCCACGTCTCTTCCCTCAGGTGCCTACCTTGGCCATTTGCATTAAGACACTTTCAGCCAGACTACAACCACTTGCCTGGCCCTGGAAATCAACTAGAAAGAGCTGTTTTGGGGAGGTAAGTCACTGATTCAGTTTGCCAAGCTGTCATGGTGGAGTCATCTGTAATGGAGCCTAAGGCTGAATCCTATTTTTACATTTGCAAATGTTACAATCCAAAATTTCATTTTCGTATTTAAACTGTGTGCCTCCAGTTTCCTATCCTATTCTGATTTTGTTTGTGATTCAGTTTTCAGTCCACGGACCTGAGGACTAAAAATGCAGTGACTTTTGGTGTTGTGTTTCTATGTGTCATTATTTTATTATTGTCACTGTCGTCATCATCACTATTATTATTATTATTATCACCTATTTTGGGGGGATTCTTCTTATATGCTCATTTCTCTTGGTTGGTGGAATGCAGTTCAAAGGAAAGCATGAGAATGCCTATGATAGCAGCATTTTTCAGACTTTTCCTGAGCATCCCTCCCGTTTGCCTGCGGATGGGATTGGGCGCTTCCCGCGTGGAGCAGAGCGGTGCAGCCACGCCACATCATCCCACTGCCTATTTTCAGGCTGTGTGCTGTGCCCTCCCGGGTCAAAGCGAAAATGGGAGAGGATGGCAAGCCAAAGCGTGGGGAAGATGACTCACTGGATTATTTTCTGCATTTCAAATATAACCCTTGAATTCTTGCCAATGTATTGATACAGTCAGGCAGCGAGCCTCATGTATTTATATTTATTTATGCTACGTAATGCCTCAGTCAATACACTTACCTTTTTTTTTTAATATTTTGTTTATTTGTTTTTTTCACATACTTTCTTCAAAACAGGCACCGAAGGAGCAAAACTGCAACCCACCCAATGCAATTCTTGTAAACTCAATGTGCCAAGGTTTCCAATAAGCACCATCTCTGGTAACCACAATCACTCCCATTCCACGCCTTACTGAAACTACTCAGAATGGTTTTGGAGAACTGGACAGCCCTTGATCTTTCTGAGGAAGGAAAAAGCAGCTCAGCTGAGGTATGTTTTTACACAGAGTGGGGTTATCTTTGCTCCTCTGTCTTGTATACAGATGCTGGTCTGCAAAACCCAACCCTGCTCTGGTCTGCATGTCCCACTCTCTTTTGGGAGGGGAGAAGGGAATGAGCTCAGGTGTGGGAGAGCTGAGTTGAGGCCATGATTACCAGGGAAAACTTGAACATGGAGCTCGTAGAGAGAAACAAGCTTGATACCCCAACAGGACACTTCACCATCAAGCACTTGGTCTCAGGGATTATTTTATTCTCAGAAAGTGGGGCATAGATACAGAGATAATTATGACCAGAAGCCACAGCAATAACCTGTTTATGGGAAAACTCTAGTCCTAGTCTAGAAGAGCCATAATCTTACCCTGCCATCTGAAATTTGTTGCTTTATTAAGATTACATTCTCAACTGAAAAAAAATAAAAAGAAGTGAGTTAGTTTGATAAGTTTATTGCCCTTTGTCAGGATGGTAGTATTTTTTTTTGTGCTTTGAAAATAGATGTCCCTGTTTCTATGGCTGTATATTTATCCTTTCTTCTAGCTTTTTCATTACTGTTCCTTTTAATCATTTAATGAGGAGTGTTCAGGTTCCTGATGATTTAAAATTATGACTCACAGAGACACTGGCAATATCTTTGCTGGAGAAACGTTGATCCTCTAACTTTAAGACATTAAATTCAAACCACATGTTTTTGCCACTCACTCCAAAAACAACCCCTGGAGTTGTGTGACTGTCACTAGAATATAAACCAAAGCCATCGTGCAAACAAAAACTGCAGTATTTAAATTGCGATTACGGTCAGAAAAGTGACTATTTTAATCATTGCTCTGCTTTACCCGGGAGATCTGCTCCCTCTGCACATTCCAAATATCTCTGCAGATTTTTATAGACTGAAAGGAGATTTTACTGCCTTCCACCCCTCTTAGCCCTACGGAGGCCGGCCAAGGCAGGCGAGTGAGCCAGATTTGTTCCAGGCTCGCACATCCGCGGCAGTGTGAGCTGAATTCCCGCGGCAGGACCTGTCGAGCCGGTGATGAGCCCGCCGGGACGCGCGGCCGCGCTTTTGTGCTCCCCGGGAGCTCGCAGGGTGCAGGGCAGTTAGAGGGGGAAGAACAAAACACAAAACCAAAACCACGGGGGTTTTCCTATAAATTGCTTTGGTTTGAAAAGGGAAAAAAAATCCCTAAAGGGCCTCTTGGGCTGGAATGGCTTTTTTGAGTGCAGCTACTTTGGATGGACCCTGCTCCAAGGGCAGGGGCTCTGAGTAAAGGAAAAAATTAATTTCAAAAAGTATTAGATATAGAACTGGGAAATTGAAAATAAGAGGATGCAAATGTCTCAAGGGAATTTTCTTTTCTTGCTGGGTTTGAGGAGCTAATTCAGTTCCTTTAACATTTTCCTTATGTGGACACTTTCTTACAGAGTTCTGGGTGCTGAGCTTCATCCTCTTTGGGCTCCTACAAAACCAATCATTGCCTCCCCTGACCCTCAAGCCCCATTTTGTGTGTTTGCTACTTCAAGAATCAAGTCCCATTTAGAGGGTGGCTGCTTTAACTCCCTATCTTCATTTATGAAATACAATGTATGTATTGTATATCTGTGAAAATCCCCTATTACAGTATTGGGAATGTTCCTCTGATATACATGAATTCAAAATAAATGTTGTTAGGAGAACATCTAATTCATTTTAGATGGTTTTATTAGGCGTCTCTTAACAAATCCCAGAGTATGTAAATGAAATATAACTATACGTACATATTCATCAGTCTGTTCTTGGAATTAAATATGAGCGCTGTGACATTTGGTTTTAAGGAATGACTAATTAACATGTGTGCAGGATGTTCTCATCTTCCTGCTTTGGAGTCCCAGAGTCAGGGAAAAGCAGACAAAGCATATTTCCACTCTTTCTATGTAGTTTGCAAAGCAGAAAGCTGCTCACGACAGCCAAGAACTTCTCAGGCGTTTCTGTACCTGTTGGGTGCTGACACGGGGCCCCTTCTTGAGCGCTCGGTGTTGTTAAATGTCATCTCGTCTGCTCTGGGGCCAGGAGCACATTAAAAAATCAGCTTTGCAGCCGACCTGGCTTTTAATAATCACACCAACAAGTCACAGAGCACAATAAAGAGCAGGACAACTTCTGGAGTACGGCCAATGTGCTGTTGATTTACCTCCACAAAGGGATGCTGCAAAACTGGGCTGAGCCCTAGGGTGCTCCCCATCCCCACTGTCCCAGGGATGCTCTCTAGGAAGACCTGCGCTGGATCCTGTAGGGATATTTGGGGGTTGGATGCCTCAATGCCATGCTTGGGAACACCAGGCTTTACTGCACTGCTGGTAAAAACCCAGAGAAACACCCACATTAGTTTTCAGCAGGGCTGGCTTGAGTCGCTTTTGTGCAAGAGCAATGTGTGTGCAGGGCATACACTTTTTGCAGCAGGAAAAAAATAAGTAAAAAAAAAAAGAAACCCACTGTAATTTCTTTCTGAGGGTGCTGGGGGAGGGCGGGCACACCACACTGCCCTGTCTGAGCACCCTGGCGAAGTTGACCAGAACAAATCTCAGCAGGAACACACAAACCTCTATTATACCTTTTAAAAAGCTCCCCATTGAATGCAGCCGGGCAGATGGGAAGGGCCCTTTTATTTCCTTTTTTCTTTCTCCGCCTGAGTTCATTCTCTTCCTTTGAGGGAGCCAGGTTCAAAGACATGCCAAATGCATCAAAACCTTCCCAATAAAGTCCCTTTCACCTCCCGGCAGAGCAGGGATGGGACTGGAACGTGCTGGGAGTGCTGGGTCTGACGGTGACTTTCAGGACTGTGTGTGGTAAATCGTGTGCGCATTTCCCAAAACAATGCCCTGAATTGGACGTCTAATTCCCTGGAAATTAAATCCCTCAGCTGGTCAGGGAAAACAGGAGCCAAAGAGATTAAATAGTGCAGTAGGGAGAACCTTTGAGGGTTGTTGGGGGTGTTCTTGTGGGTTTGTTGGGGTATTATTTTTAATCACAGAGGGGTAGCAAAGTAGTGGTTTGGTGTTGCTTCCACTATTTTAATTTGAACTATGAATTCCCCTCTTCCTCTCCCAATAATCCCCATGAAAAACTATCTCTTTATGCTCATTACCCAACAGGTGAGCTCTGTCCCAGCAAGCACAACCCAGTTTCAGGATGCAGAATTAATTTCTGAGTCCTTGGGGTGAGTGGAGGGGGATGCTGCAGATGCAGAGCCCGTTCCCATTGCCCCAGGCATCCCACACCTTGCTCAGGTCCCTGACAGAGCCTGCAGCTCCCAGCATCTCCCTGGTACTGCACGGCCCACTGCAGCCTTTGCTCAGTCCTGGGTTATTTATCCTGGTGCAAAGTCGGCTGGGACTGGAATTGTTTGGACGTCAGAGAGGCCAGAAATGGGGCTGAGATGTTCCTGTTGATTTTTTGTTGCTGGTGTGTTAAATACAAGCAGGTCCAGCCACGGATGCTCCGGTGCGGCGCAGCGAGTGGCTGGATGCTGGATAAAAGCACAGTCCCTGCTCCTCAGGAAGCGATCTTTCCCCGCAGGGCTGCTTTTGAACTGCTACAAGTCAAAACTTAGTGGGCCTCACAGTGGCAATTTTTTTTTCCTTAAAAAAAAAAGCAGTTTCCTATGTATTTTTACTGACAAAAGCCTGACGCTTCCTTTATATGCTTTATTTTCTTTCTCCTCTGAAACGATCGTTAGACAAAAGCAGTTTTGCTGCTGGTTAATCAAGAGAGTGATGTGGCTCTGCATTTTAATCCTAAACCAATTAGCAGGATTTGACATCATGCCATTAGACTGCTTGAAACAAAAATCAAGGACAGCGTAATGCAGCTAGAAAAGAACAATAACCATCAGCACTGCCCTGTCAAAGGGGAAGGAAGAAATTTGGCTGCGTCTGTAATTTCCAAGCAATCCCCCTTCCCTCAAACCTGAGCATTCAAATGAGGGACCTAAATAATAATGAGAGGGGGAAATGTTGAATCTCTAATTACATTACCCTAAAAACTGCACTGGTTTTAAAAGCAGAAATCGCTGCTCTTGCTCCTGGGCTGGCACAAATTGGTTGCATTTTCAAACCCTGAGTTGTGGTTTATGATTTCTGTCGCGGGCGCTCCGTGCTTTGCAGGTTGTGCGGCGCTTCAGATGCAGATGCACAGCGAGGGACCCCGCGGGGTGCGAATGCACCAGCATCCCTCAGAAACAACTTCCTGGACATGGAAATGTTTGCTTTGTCCAAACCACCCTAAGATAATTAATGAACAAAGCATCTTTTAGCAACTGTACTTTTTGCTGGCAGGAATGCACCTTGCGGCTGGTCCCGCAGTGGCGGCAGCGCAGCCTGAGCCGGTGGCCGGGACTGGAGCCGGCCTGGCAGGCGTTGGCCAGGCCACGGCTGCTGCCTGCGGGCACAAACAAGCCTGGCGAAGATACAGGGTGAGAACAAAACTGCAGGCAGGCCCCGGGGTGCAGTATTGGAGGGATGAATGCCTAAAGCACATCGGGGACTCCGCGCCTTGCTGCGCGCTCGGGGCTGGCAGCGGAGAGCGGAGCAGGAGTGAAACCCAGCGTCTCGTAAAGCAGCATATGGATAGAGCACAAATGGATGGGGTTTTATGTCCTGTGCAATATTTTCATTGATATTTATTTTGATTTAATTTGGCTAATGTGCAGGGAGAAATGAAAGCGTGCCATACTCCTCAACATCTGATGAGGAGCTGAATACTTTTTAAAATTAGTATTCCCTGAGAGGCATTGATCTTTAAGGTCTGCCCGGCAACTGTGCTGGAAAATCATGAAATACTCCACGTAAATCACAGGATGACCCTTGGACCAGCAGATTGTTGTTTTAATGTTGAATTTTTTCTGTTAGTATTATATTTTCTAGTTTTTCTGCTTCAGCCTTTTTGTCCATAACTTTAATTTTCCTTTTAATGAAAGTGGAGTTTTCCACAGTCTCAAACCACTTCAAAAAGAGGGTTTTAAAACAAATATTAATAAATTATCATGAGATTTGTTGTAAAAGGGTGAAAGGTGGCAATTGTCGTTATCTCTGCTTTGAGAGAGGAGAGGCTGAAGTGGAGCCAGGAGCGATGCTCACAAACTGTAGTGTGAGGTTGGAGACCAGGGTGCAAATCTCTGCCAAAGACTTCTAGGGCGAAGTTGGGCAAGTGACATAAATCTTCCTCTCTCTTAGCTGCCATCTGCAATACGGGACAAAAAGAGCCCATTTCCTCCACAGGGATCTGTGTATAAATGCCTTAAAACTGGCGAGGGGTGGCAGCGATGGCAGGGCCATGTGCAGGCTGGAGAGGGACAAAAAATAACTCCCCAAAGAGGTTAGCAGCAAATAAATCCCCTGCCTTCCCACCAAAGCAGCTCTCCCAGAGCTTTGTGGCTCTGAATTTTGAGGGAATAAATTTGTGAGAGGAGGTTAGGGTGGGTAAGGTGAGCAGGGGCCGGGGGATACCCAAAGCATCACCCCAAACCCCCCCCTTTGCCCCGCCAAGGCATCCCCTGGGCTGCCTCCTGCTGCACCACCGGGGTTTTAATGTCCCGCTTCCCTCGCCTGTTAATAAAGGAACAAAAAGCGCTTTTGCCTCCTCAAGGGTGTTGTGAGACAAAGTTGGTAAGTGCTGAAAAGAAACCCAAACCCGAGGAGAAAGCTGGCTTTGTTGCCTTCGGACACAGACCACTGCAGACCTTGCTTGAATTTTGCTGTAACATCTCTTGAATGAAAACGTGTTCTTCCAAAAAACCCATCAAACACGTCCTGGCTGGAAACGGCTGCCAGGGGACTGAAAGGAACTGCAGATTATAGATCCTCAGGGCTCTTGTGGCAACAAAATGTTTGTCCCGTGGATTTGAGCTGGATCCAATGAATCCAAAAAGTGCTGGGAGTGACTGTTTAACCCGTCCTGTAGGAAAAAAGGGAAAAAAAACAACAGGCAAAATAAACCAAAAAAATAAAAAACAAGAAATAACAGCAAGAAAGCACCTTTATATTAAATCAATAATAATAATAATAATATTGAGACATTGGACAGGAAAAAGAAAATTCAGAAGGTCAAAGGCTAAACCTCCACCTGAATTTTAAACTGAATTGGAAAGGAACGAAAATTAAATTCAGTTGGTTAGACCTTATAAACTGGGCTTAGAAAAAAGTTTCCAAGGACAACAGCAGCACCAAACTCTGAATTTTCAGAGTCAGACAGGGCACCTTGGCTACCAGGCAAAGAGAAAAAGGATTGTATAAAAGATTACTGATTCTGTGTTTCTTCTATCCTGTATTTCACTGAGCTCTACAAAAGTAAAAACCATATTTGCATATTTCAAACTGGTGTCAATATCATGATAAATGTTTTGTGTTCACAGTCTCCTCAGGAATATAATTTTTTAATGGGAGTAATTTTTTTTTTAAGTTGTTCTAAACCAGATAAAATCTAACACTAAAAAAAAAAATCTCTAAAGCAAGACTAGGACAAAATTATCACAAAATGGAGCAGAATAAGGAGTGTACCCACAGTCTGGCATAACTGAAGCATTAATTACTGGAAAAGGCTACCAGAAATAGTTAAGGAAATGGCATCTTTAACAAAATGGTGCTTTTCTGCTGTATTCCAGGCAAGCAAATATATGAGTCAACATCTGAAATGTGATGCAGAGAAAACATTGCAACTGCTTGGTTGGTTTCAGGTGCATATTATATTTATAAAAACAGAAGTTTTATCCTTTTTTTTTTATAAAAAAGCATTGTCTCTTTGAGATCTTTGATTTCCCTTAGCTAATTTCTACATTCAGAAAGCAAATGCTTTTTAAATTATTTTACTATATTTTATTTTCAGCTACAAAATCAGCTTCTTTGGGCTTGCATTAATTTGATGTGCATCCATCTTAATTTAAGCTGATCCATTTCAGTCTTGGCAGCAAATTGATAATAAACAGGAACCAAACACCATTTGGCAAATTCCAATCTACCAGCAAAACCAGGGAGAAAGCAGAAAACCTGAGGCCACCTCTTGGAATCAGTTCCTAGGCTGCAGCTCAGTCTTCGTATGTATATGATTTTATTTTATTTTTTATAGCCAAGCAGTTATCATCATAATTGTATTTGTAATTTCAAAGGTACATGATCATACTAATGGATGATGAGCACTCAACAGTCACAAGAAATATTAATTAAAGAAGTTCTCCTGTCCTAGCACGGACGGTGTTCCCTAACCCCCATTATGGAAATTGGTTAAACCAGGAGAATATTTCCTTTATAGTTTCAGTTCTTCAGAAAGCCTTTGATAGCCTAAGCCAAAGCAAGTACCCATCAGAAACAAAAAGATGCACTTTGGTCCCCCATGCCAGCTTTTTACTTATGTCTGCCATCTCATTTCCCCTGTAATATGGGGGTAAGTCTTAGCCAACATCTTCATTTTCATTCATTAATGAAATCATGGTAATATCCCACTTTTCTCTTAGCTGTCTCCCAGGCACTTTGGAGGTATTTGTCACCATGGTATGTGTATATATATAGAGAGAGAGAGATCACTCTGCCCAAAAATGACCAGTCAGTGAAGTTTCTCAATATAAAAAAGGTCAAAGTACTGCAGGACTCTATTATTACCACTCAAAACTCCATGAAGCATTAAAATCATGAGTGTGGGAAAGCTGGAAAACACAACTTGATATCACTGTGGCTGTTGGTGAGTTCTGCTCTCCCTCTCTGCCCCACGCTTAGCAGTCGTGCTTCTCACCCAAACTTCCTTTTTTGCCTGAAATAAAAGTTCACTTTGTACCATGCCAGAAGATGCTCTGCTCATCCACTGTTCTGCTGCCCTTCTCAGCTTTAATCAGCATAGGTAAACTGCATCCCTAAATAATTTGAAAGGCAATAAAAACAAGCACACGCAAAAATTACCGCAGCTTCTACGTTCTTGAAGAGGGGGGGAAAAAATGTCCTGAAAAGCTCTCTTTATTAATATGAGATGGCAAATATTTTTTGCTGTTTATTAAATCATATGAAAGGTTAATTATGGTTAGCGACTGTGGGTAGAAAACAATTCTTGGAAGATGCTTTTGTAACAACAGGTTGGCAGTATGCAGAAGCCATCTGCTTCCTGCAAATGTTAAGGTACAATCTCAAACTTGTGAGGTTAAAAATTACAGATTGCAGAGTAGTTTGGTAGAAGGAAAATCCATGTTGTGTTGATGTAAAGTTGCTCAGTCTCCTTGACACACAGCCTGGAAGGAATGCCAAGTTCCCTAAAGGACGATGTTTGGCTGGAGAGGACCCTCGCTCGGGGTATTCTGTGCTCACACTGGCTGTCTACACAGCTAATTAAGTCATTTTTGTGCTGTGATTCATCTTTTTTAATACAAGAATTGGTTTCAAATCCTGACCCGTGAATAGGAGTGGATTGTGGCTATAATATTCTGCTTTCAAGTGGGGAATTCAGCTCCTTCCATGAAGGAGAATAGATAAAATCATTATCAAGGAGACGCACTCCCAAAAGTTGTTGCTTCAATCCACAATATATGGACTTCACCATGGCTGCAAACTCCTCATGGGCAGCACTTTCGGTAAGAAAAGAGGAGTTATCAACCCCATTTTATACACAGTGATCTGGGCAAAAAGATAGGAAGAGATTTGTCTGTGAGCACACAGGGAGGTTGTGGCTAATGGAAGTAAACCCAGATTTTTCAGGTCGCAGTGAAGTGCCTTAACCACAAAACCATTCTTCCTCTCTGTGGGTCAGCTATGGTCACTTCAGCATTTGGGCTGGGCATTTAAATATGTTTATATTTTTCCAAGGATCAAATTTAATTCCGTTGGATTTTCCACTTCTGGAAAACATCACCCACTTTATCCTTCCCCTCCAGAGATAACCTTGCCCAACTTCACCTGCTCCCCACCAAGGAAAGACAAATTGAACCACCGGTAAGAGAAGGGATGGGGAACTGCCCCCTTCACTTTTCAGCCAAATAGGGAGAAACTATTTTGGGTTTTTTCAGACACTCTGACCTGAAAGGATGTCATGTGACCTTCAGCCCCCTTTGCTGCTCCCCTAACTTACTTACAACCTCTCCCCACACTTGTGTCTAGGAGCCGACTGGCAGCTGGCTGCTGTGTAAAAGAGCTCATTTAGGAAAAAATTCATCTCTGAAAGGGTGGTCAGGCATTGGAACAGGCTGCCCAGGGAAGTGGTGGAATCACTATCCCTGGAAGCGTTCAAAAGGCATGTGGACGTGGTACTTGGGGACATGGTTTGGAGGCAAACAGTTGGGCTTGATCTCAGAGGTCATTACCAACCTGAAGGACTCCAAGCACTGCCAGCAATGAGACACTGAGTTGGGGCCTTTTTTCCTGTTACTCTACCCTAAACAATTCTGTCAAGGCTATGAATGTCTGCAGGGGTTTCTTCTCCAACACTGCCTTGTTTTCTAACAGAGACTTTCCAGATAGATGACTATTTTTTTAAAGCATCCTGTAAAGTGGTTTTATCACCTCCTTTCGGGCTGGAGTTGGTGATCCTCTCCATTATCAGCACCTCCTGCCAGGAAGGACATCTTGCCATTAAAATCCCTCAGGATGGAGGAGAGAGGGGCAGACCTGACCCCTGGGCTCTGCTGAAGAGCTCCCAGTCATTCATCACAGCCTTGCTTCCCAGTGCTGGCAGCATCCCTTACCAGGATCGTTCACAGCAGGACCTGCCCTGCCCTGCATCATCCCCTTCTGCTGCCAGCCCAGCTGCTGCCTCAGTGCCTGTGAAACCCTGAGCTAGGGGCTGCTCCTGGGCTGCAGGTGATGGGATCTTCTGCCTCTGGTCTGAAACCACTGATGGAGAAGAAGGAACCAGCTCTATTTATCTCCCTGACATTTGTCAACAGACCTGGACTTTTCCTTCTCTTCTTCTTGGTCTGATCTCTTCAATGAAACTGAAGATCATTATGGGTAACATCAGCACCACTTTCATCAGGCTTCCTGGAGTGCCCTGCAGGAGTTGGCTGCATGTGAGGGACTGAAACACATAGAAATTAGGGATGAGATGTTTCAATTCCACCGAAGGGATTTGGATGCCCAGCATCCATTAAAATGAATAACAATTCCTGTCCTGCCCTAAATGGCCAGAGCCCAAATTGCTCCACGAGATGGAAACCATCTTGGTTAATGCATGGACACTTAAGCCCTCAGCATCTGACTTCACTTATATTTTATTTCCAGCAAACTTGGTTGATGATGTCCAATGAAACACTTGCACACCCCTTACCCCCTCCCCGGCAGCTCATCGGGCTGTCGCTTGCCAGCTCCACTATCAGGGGAAGGTGATGAAGGTACCTCATTTGTTTGCAAGTTGGAGAATGATGTAAAAGGTTCCTCGTCCATCATGATAAAGGCTTTCCAAAAAACCCCAGACAAATGTTCCTTCCTCTCGTTTCGGCCGCGCTCCGCGAGGACATTTGAAACAGAGGGAAAGTTCAGCGTAGCCATATGTACAGAGGGGATGCACACAAATCACAGCTGCTGCTAATTGGATCCAGAGATCTAATTGGTCCCTCATGGTGGCACCCTGGGCTGCTCCTGCCTCCCCTGACCTGCCAAGGGGCTCAGCCACTCAGAGCATCGGGTCCCTCACTAAGCAGAGCAGGCATTCAGGGCCTTGCCTAACTTAAGGGGAAGATGAAGACATAAAATAACATATAATAATATAAAATAACATAAAATAATATAAAATAACTCGAGGTGCATGCTCCGAGGCTAATGCCTCATCCAGAAAGCAGCCCTACACCAAAGCATTGAGAAACACCACTAAAATTGCCAGAAATAGGATGTTTCCCACATCCCCTTCCTGCCCTAAGTGCAAAGCAACATGCCCATCTGTGTTAGGGACTACTGGTCTCTTTTAACCCTTTTTAGGACCACTATCACCCCATCCAACTCCACACATGAGCCCAACCATGAACTCAGGACTTGCATGCTCTGAAGTTACATGGAGCAAAGTCCTGGGGAAGTGGGGAGGAAATACCCAAAGTTTGGTCTCAAGTCCATTTTAGTCCTGGAAAAGACTCTGAGTCTTCTTTTATTATGCAAACCTCCTCAGCCAATCCTGATTTTAATAAAGTTGATTAATGATTGCACTGCGGACAAGGACAGTTATTCCCTGACTTATGCTACGCCGTTTATGGAAGCTGTATCCTTAAATGAATTACTGCAGGGATCATTAAATTTTGACTTAAATTGGACATAGTAAGCTCATTTAAAAAAATAAAAAGCTTAGCAAGTTATATATAAACTAGAGGAAAAATGAATCTCCTCAAGCTGTCTCCCATCTCCTTCTGAAGCAGGAACCTAAAGGGCAGATTTGCAAAGGGAAGTTTAAATTTGCAGGGCAAATCTTCATGAGGGCACTTTGAAGCTGCATTTGTGCAAGTCCTAATTGAATTATGGGCTCAAAATTTGGACCTTTATCCTCGTTCAGTTTAACAGGTCCCCAGATTTGGGGTTGGCAGTAGAAATATTGCTACCCTGGAGAAAGAAGGTGAAAACTGCCACCCTCTCTCTGTGTGGTGCTGGAGGGGTTGGTGGGAAGTGAGTGCTGCTCCCATGCCCTTGTCTGTGGCAGCTGGAGGGACAGAGACCCAGAGAAGAGGCATAGAGTTTTTTAATGGGATTACCTTTAAAAGTCACATTAAAAAAAAAATGTTTGATGGCTTTAGGATTTGAGTACTTCTTTGCTGAGCATTTTTAGAGGGAGGATGGAGATGCTAGACATGGATTTTTTCCTGCTTTGCAAGTATTTGAAAATAGTTCAATTTTTCTTGATTTGGTTTGCCTTGTATAAAACTGCCAACATTACTCCTTGATGCTGAGAATAATCACAAGAATGACCACGGGGCCTTGTGAGGGTGGTCACAGACTGGGAAACATTGCCCAGAGCAGCTGCGGCTGCCCCTGGATCCCTGGAAGTGTCCAGGGCCAGGTTGGATGGGGCTTGGAGCAACCTGGGACAGTGGAAGGTGTCCCTGCACATGGCAGGGAGTGGAACTGGACAAGATTTAAGGTCCCCTCCAACCCAAATCATCCTATGAATATTCACCTATTAAATGAAAAGAACTGCACCTTTGCCTATGGATATGTTTCCCATATGGGGGAAAGACTATAAGCAAAAATAAGATGATAAAGTAGGGGGGGTTTAAGTAACAATATTCAGACCCTTCTTAACATCCAGACTATAAACTCCAGTCACACTAATGCATCCCACCTTCCAAATCCCAGTCACACCATCCTGTGGGAAGAGGTGAGCTCAGAGGGTAAAGGGTTTGCAACTACCTGCTCCTCATTTCCCATGCCTCTCTGTGTTTTAATTAAAAATCTTAATTAATTAATTTTTCACTTTGTGTCAAAATTCCCTTCAGTGATCAATGATGGGCATATCTCTTGGGAAATGGAACTGGAGAAAGGAAAGATATCTTTTAAAAATTATTCTTATGCAGCAAACTCTAAAAGTTTGCTGCTCCTTCATGCTGACTTGCTTGGTCATAGCAGGATTAAGTTTCTGCTCTAATCCAGGAGATTTTAAAGTATATACTAATGTTTAAAAAAAAAAAAAAAAAGGAAAACTGGGCTGTGCTTCAGATATTTGATAATCTATAAATACAGAACCAGTATATGCTCTGCCCAAAAAAAGAGATGTAAGATAATGTAAAATTTCAACACCTCCCTGCTTTTTACTTTCTGGCAGAGGGCTCAGCATGCAGGGGGTTCAGTCCTTTCTCCGTAATCCAGAACTGCTTCTCCTCTGGATGGAAATTTCTATTCCATCGCCATCTCGTGGTTCCCTGCAAAAACTGCTGGCTCTGCAGAACCTCTCCTCGCGCTGCTGATGCTGAATTGCACGAAGGCACCTTTTAAAATGCAACATCCACTGGACATGAGACACAGGAGGGACTGAAATTAATATTGTGTAGCTGGGCCTGCAGCAGGGAGCTGGGAGGGGGAAATGGGGAACTTCAATTCCAACACTCAGGAGCTCGCGTGGCTTTAAGCAGCCACACACTGTCCTGTGTAACACAGAGACCATTGCCCAGTGGATTTGGGGGTTTTTTGGTGGGTATGGTATGGATCCTAATCCATGAGAAACACTGGGAGGAAATTCTCCTCCAAAGACACCAAAGCTGTTATTTACAGTGGAATATCTGGCACGCTTATCATAGAAAATTTGGTTTGGAAGGGACTTTTGAATGATCATCTAGTCCAATCCCCCTGCAGTGAACAGGGACATTTTTAACTAGACCTGGCTGCTCCAAGCCTCATCCAACCTGACCTTAAATGTTTCCAGGGGTGGAGTATTTTATGTCTATGAAATTATTTTCTTTTTAATTATTTCATTGATTTTTACATGTTACTTTGACTAGATTGAGCTGCACTGAAACAATGAAGAGCAAACCCCAGATTTATGATGGTTTTTATTTTATTATTGTGGCACTGGCACTGTTTGGGGAATGTCACTTACTTAAACCCGTGCAAGAGCCCCCTGTGCAGATTGCAGGGAGGGAGGAGGATAGAGGAAGAGCTGCAGAAATCAACATCAGTCTGAAAAATCTCAACTTCAAGCATGCCAGCAGCAGCTCTCCAGCCCAGCCCACTCTGCTGAACTTGTCAAAATTCCCTCACCTTGATTTCATCCTGCTGGAAAAGGAGTCTTTGCAGGAGGCTGCATGTATGCCCCTGGTTTTCCTCAGTAAGGCAAGGAGAGAGGGAATGTTGAAACTCAGCCGGTGGTTGGGAAATTGCCCCCCTCTAATACAAGCCAGACCTGTGGAAACCCTCCAGGTCTCAAAATCCCTCCTCGGCCCAAGCAGGACTTTGATGAAGAAAAGCAGAATAAAAGTGAACAGGAAGAAAGCGAGTTTAAATAAGCCCAAACAAGTAACAGCAGATTTTGAGAAAGCAGAGTGAGCAGCTGGGGGCAGCCCCAGCTGTTTCACTGCCCCAGAAAAAGCCAAGAAACCATGAAAAATGCCCTGTTGGGGTGAATGGCATGGACATCCCCAGGTCTCTCCATAGCCATGTGCTTGTGGGCATGAGCACCATGGGCAAGGGAGGACAATGAGTAAATCTGTGAGCAGTTTTGACAATGAAGAGTTCTAATGAAGTCAGTGTTTTGCTCAGCTTTGGGGCTTTTTGATGGCAGATTTCCCATTTTCCTGGGAAAAATCCCCCTGAAGACGTTGGCTGGTAGACTCCCACTTCACATCTCCAGGGCACATCAGGTCTGCTGCCCCATCTTCATCCCTGCTGGGTCTCCTTCACACCCTCTGTTTGCAGGAGTTGGAGCAAAACACACAGTCCTGTCCCCCCTTGCCTCCCCTCACCGTGTTAAGACACAAACAGGGTTTTCCTTCTTTTCCAGCATGGTGCCATGAGCCTTGTGCTGCTTCTCTCCAGCCCAAGGAACGTCAGGAACAAAGTACGGCAGAGCTCATTTGGGCAGTGTACTGAAAGGGACATTGCTGCCACATTTGGGACCTACTCTTAGGGCAGAGAAAAGGCAGTTTCAGGACCTGAAGAGGAAGGAGCAGTGGCTGGCACAAAGAACCTCTGGCGGGTACCAAATCTACATTATTATCAGGCATTGAAAAGTATTTGCAAGAGGTAGTTCCCAGCTTACTTCTCACTCCACCATGGAGCAAGCCTAGAAACAAATGAGGAACTTGCTCATTTGGACCTTGCTGAAATGGATGACTTCCTTTATACCAGCTGCCCCTCTGAAATTTTGAGATTTAATTAATCCCTGGCTGGAGATAATGTACAGTACTGCCTAATCTCCAATTCAGAATATCAATGCTAATGCTCAGCATAAAGAATGAGTTTTGTTGAATGCACAGCTGGAAAATTGACCACAATCCCACCGGTCCGGAGCCGTCCACTGAGCGGCCTCAGTGCTGCTGCTGGGGGAGAGGAATTGTTTGCTGATGGTTGAGTTTGGGACTGTATTCTTGTGCTGAAGCTTTGCTACAAGCCAAAAGAATGGTACAGCAGTGTGAGTCCCAGCTTCTCCACCCTCCATTTCGCTCCTGGCCATGTGGCCAGTCCAGCTCTTGGTGCCACATTACCAAAGCCATCCAAGGAGGAGAAGTCTCTACAGGCATTGACGAGCAACAGATCCATATAATCTTCCTCTAACACAGCCTTGCTTGAAAACCTGCAGAGAAAACTTCAGGCACTGGTTACCCTCTCCAGCCCCTCCCTGGGAGTCAGGTGCCCACGTCAAGGTGCTGGAGCTCCTCAGAGGGGAGTGAGGAAGTTCCTGCTCCGGAATGTTGGAGCAGGATGGCCGGGTCGAGTGTGCTCAGCCAGCTTTGCACCGTAAGAGGATCTCCTCCTTTTCTGGAGCAATCAACTGGCCTGTGTCTCTTGGGTCACTTTGGCAGCATTGAGTATTCCTGAGCATCCCTAGCACCCCTGAGCTCCTGCTGTCAGCTCTGCCCTGGCTCTCACACACACAGAGGGATGCCAAGCTCTGCCCTGGCCCCATCCACTCTGCCCTTCATCCACACCTCCTGGAAGCCACTCTTCTTCCTCACCCTTTGCCCTAGGCTATATATAAAGGGCTAATCCCAAAGCTGGACCTACAAAGACCTTAGCTGCTGGCTTCAGGGTGGATTTTTTAACAAATGATTAAATAACCAGAGAAGAACAGCACAGAGTCATCACTGAGCCACTCCACATTCTGTAAGAGATTTCTTCCCCCCCCAGGAGGATGCAAACTGTGAGGAGCTGGGACAGGTTGATGCTTGCCAGTGTCCTTTGACGGGTTTTATCTTCATTTGCATTTTCATAGGTGAGATGAGAAACACTGATGGGGTTTTGAACGAAAACTTCAGTACAGAATATCCAGATACGTGCTCTGCGTTGTCATGTGCAGACTGCAACTGGAGAGGATAAAAGGAAAAGGGTCTATTTTTGGTTTTGCATCTAGTAATTGCTCTGAACAAATGAGCAATGCATCTGAGAAGTAATCAGCAATCTTTTTTCAGGTTTCCATCTGGTAAAATTCTTGTAGGTGCTGTAACTTCAGAATAATTTCAGACTTCTCACTGAAGACTGAAGTTGGAGTCAACCAGTGAGTGGAAGAACACAGATTTGCTGTTTTGTCACTCATGACCATTCAGAAAACTACTGAAACAACACTCCTCAGGGCTGTGAACACCTACACTCAGTAGTGCTGGATGCAGTGAGTTCTGTAGAGTTCTAGAATATCCTGATTAGAAAGGACTCACAGGATTCTAGGAGTTCAACTCCTGGGAAAGTAAAAAGGAAAGAAAGAATGAAGGACAGAAAGAACAGAAGAAAGAATGAATGAAGAAATGAAGAAATGAAAAAAAAAAAGGAGGACAGAAAAAATATTAAAGGAGTCCAACTCAAGAGATATTTCCTTTCTATAACTTGTGAAATTACACCAGGATGAGAGTTCCCTTTGCCTCTAAATCTTGTTCTGCAGTGACAATGAAACAGCACAGTGGGAATGGGGAGGGCTGTGAGGCTGAAGGGGAGGATGCAGGAGTCAGAGTTACACTCTGGACTTACTACAGCTTGAGTCCTACATGAAGGCTGGAGTGTTGCCATATTACAGAGTGTAACAGCACTTGAAGAGTGAAAGTCCCACCACTTCTCCATGTAGGATGAATTAGCACAGTTTTACAGGCTGGTTCCTTGGGAGGCCAGTGGTGATTCTGGGCTGAATTTCCCAGCTTTCTGTGAAACTGAGGTTTCACATCATTCATGAGCAAGTTCCAACCACTGAATCGGGGTGTCACAGACCCGTGGAAAGGAGTGGGAGCAGAACAGGAGACTTTGGAGCTGTTGCTTTTTAGACACTGGTTATTGCAGAGTATTCTGTGCATAATTCTGAATTTAGGCTTGTTTTTGTATGAAAGAAATTGGCTGACAAGATTGCTGTAAGTATTCCCAGCGGAGTTGTGTTGGGGAAAAAATATTCCTTTTCTTAATGGAAAGTTTTGACTTTATAACTCAAAACTTGAAAATTTTAGCTGAAAACTGTGAGAGCCTTCCCCAGTGTGACTTCTTGTTTTCCAACAAAAATAAAATAGCAGAGATGGAAGTGGAAAGTTTCTGTTTTCAATCAGAAGGAAATTTTCCTTTCCTACCAGTTCAAATAGCTGGTAGTCTCTAGTCTAGTCTCTCTGCCAGCCTCCAGTTTCCCTGTTGCTCATGGATCAGTGTATCCCAGGAGGCAGAGGGAGCTCTGCAGAGCTGAGAAGGGTCTGTGCTTGGCCACAGCTCTTTGTGACCATGGACAATGTCACTGGAGCATTTGCAGCCACATTGCCAGGGATCTCCTGGACACTGGTGGAGACGAGACACCTGCGGCTGTTGAAAAATAAAAATCTGTTTCCAGACTGTGATCAGCAACAATCTGATTTTCCATGAGAAGGTGGCTTTCAGGTCTAGAAATATAGAAATATAAACTGTTTAGCCCGGTGTTGTGGAGAGATTTGAGCAGCAGAAGGGGTGAGGTGGTGGCAGAACTCAGCTCACCACAGGCACCTCTCAGAGCTGGGTGCCTTTGCCTTATGAGCCATTTGCATTTGGGGTTTGGGGTTGGAAATGGGGACCTTGCAGGGACTGAGTGAGAAATCTCACCCTGACTTCAGAGCAGAACTGATGGATTTGGTGGGGATGCTAAAGGAGCCCCCAGCAGTGGCCTCCCACCTCCTGGCAGTGCCACCACCACCTGTGGGCAAGGCACAGCCAGTGGCCTTCAAAGAAATAACTGCAGCAGCTGGGGATAAACTGTTCCCCACATATCCCACCTCTGGTGAAAGCCTGGCCTGTTAAATTAAACCCATTTTGTTAAGGGTTTTAAATGCCGCTTGCCCATATGCAGAATTATGTCTTTAAAGATTAAAAAATCCAATATAAACAAAATAAATCCAGGGAGCTGAATGCATGAATCATTATTTTAGTACATATTGTCCATTCTAATCTGCAGTCCAATTGTGAAGTCATTCAAAATGCTGCTTCTCAGTAATTAGCAGGAATCTAACTCCGAGCCAATTTCTGATTAAATGTGCTTAAAATCAATAAAACATCATGAGTGATTAGAGTCACGTGTGATTAGCCCTGTCGAACAAAGCAGAATAAGTTATGGCCTCACTTTAACTTGTCAAAAAACAGAACTGGGGGTGGGAATGAGGAGGAACAGCTGATATTTCTATAAAGGGTTTTTCCAGTTCTCTGCCTCTCTCTTCACTCCTTTAGAAAAGTGAAAGGATTGGTTTGTTGTCTGAAAATTACAGGCTGAAGGGGAAAGTTTGGGGTGGCTTTGGCTTCTCTCATGGGTTTGTTTAAGGATATGCTGGGAATGTTGTTTTAATCCTGCATCACAGCTATGAAGAGTTACCTGCTCCCGGCCTCACCTGTTCCCCAGATCAGTCTTGACTATTTGCAGAAGGAAATGGTTGTATGATTTTATTTATTTCTCTTTTGTAGAAGAGGCACAAAGATCTCTCTCCCTGTGAAGGGAGCAATGCAATCAGATATCCCCTGTCAGTAATGAAAATAAAGAGCAGCAGCTCAAGCCCAAGTGTTGATTGAGAAGCATTGGAGGGTGAAGCTGCTGGTGAGATGGTTTGTCTCCATCCTGCTACCATGAACACAGGGACTCACAGCACTCCCACCCCGGGGTCTCCTGGATACAAACCACCATCTCCATCAACCTGGGGTCCAGCACGAGGTGCTGCTGATGGAAAGTGGCTTTTTGGGCAAGCAGCTTTTGGCAGCACGTCCCCCCATCCCAGCAGCTCGGGGCCGGGGGTGGAGGCGGTGCCTGCACCCGGCTGGGAGGGAGACGGCTGAGATCTCACGTGGGGGCTGTGTGGGGTGGGAGAACTTCTCCAGAGCCTGGAGCTTGGCAGGGCTCACCAGCAAAGCTTCCCTTGACGTCAGGAGGTGGAGAACAACACTCATTTATAGCTACAGCTTCTTCCTTCACAGCTGTGCGGCTGCACCCCCACTGGCTGGACCCTCGGAGGAAAATCCAGCTCTGTGCTGCCTCTGGATCCAGCCCCAAGAGTGATGCTGCTGGGGCTGCTCTCTTCCTGTCTCAGTCAGAACAGCAAAACCCACACCCACAACGTGCTCATGGTGGTGGGTGCAGAGAGGAGGCCTGGGAAGCATTGTCCCAAGAGTATTTCTGCTGGCAGACTGGGTCTAATTTTCTTGTTTTGTGGCCTATTTGAGAAGACATTGGGTTTTTTTCCAAGAGTACATCCACATGCTCATTTCCTGCTCTTGGCAAGGTTCTGGTCTTCCACCAGTGAAGCTAGATGATGATAGTATTATGATTATGATTATGATTATGATTATTATTATTATTAATTCCCAGGAAACTCCCCATTTGCCTGTCCCATGGGACAAGGGCTTGTGACCCCGTGTCACACCTGGAAGATGCAATGAACCATCAGGGAAGGGTTGAGGAAAGATCTACAGGGAACCTTCTTCTAAGAGGAATCTGCTGTGGGCAACCCCACCATCCCCAAACACCACGCCGAGCTTTGGTTTGGTGTGTCCTCCAAAGGAAATGGTCTTGGAAGGCTCCAGTTGAAATGAAAATGAAAAGAAAGTTCATTAAATGGTGACTTGAGTCACAATTAGTAATACAGAGTCAGCAAGGGTAGGTGGTACATCATGATGCACTGGTGGTGGGTCAGCACTGCCAGCAGGGACAATGCACCTGGTTTGCCCTACATAAATTTCCTCTCTTTTACAGGTTTTCTTACTTCTTTTCTTGCAAGCTGCTGGTCTTTAATGGCAAAATAAGTGCTGAAACAGAGGAGCAGATCTTCAGCAGATATCCATGGCAGTAGCTGAGTTGCCCCCAAATTACAGAAGCTGAGTGCCAGGGTCTGCTGAGCTCTGAGAGATAAATCACCCTGCACTGACCTCCTGGATGCAGCCTCAACGTGGGACCATCTGTGCTCATCCCTGGTGCCATGGCATGTGTGGGGAGATCTGCTGCTTGAGGTGATGGGATTCAGGACCATCCAACACAGGGTGCTGAATAAAACCCAGGACTGGATGTGGGAATTACATAAATCAGCTAATTATTCCTCTCCCTGAGCCCCCTGTGCATAGTTTGGTGTCTGAGCTGGGGTTTTTTGCTGTTCTCCAAAGCAGCTGGAGATGGGATGTTGAACATGGTGTGTTATTGCTCCTAATGGTATTAAAGAAAAACATCTCCAGTGCTGGCTGGCATGTTTTGATTGTATGTGAGGGTAAAATGAGTGCCAGATTTGGAGCGGGGAAGACTTTCCTCCAGATCAGATTAGCAGGAGTTGTTGGGGGAGGGAAGCAGGGAGTTGGGGGATCACTGGATAGAATCTCTCTCTCAGAGTTAATTTGGCATTTTCACTGAACAACTCCCCACTACAGAAGACCAGAGTCCTTGGTGGTTCCTTTTCCCTCTTCCTTTGGTGTTACTATTTGTGGCTTTATTTATTTGTTCTAAAAGCCTTAAGCTCGTTATGACATTTTTGCAAGTGTTTCTGTGGCTTGTGTTGAGTGAGTGTGTGCAGAGCAGTTGTTCCCTGGACTTTTGGATTAATGTTTGTCATATGATTGCCTGTGATTTCATGACCTCTGTGGCTGAAGTGAGCCCTGTGGGATTTTTTATGTATGTGCAATTTAGCTTTTAATTAAGGCCTTGTTACCCAGGGAGTTGCAGCTTGGTTGGCTCGCATGCCCCAAGGTTCTCCTGGCTTGATACTGAAGTAAGGTAGCCCATATTTGGAAATATTCAGCTCATTTCTCTTATTTCAGTTTTCCAAGCTGTTTGAATTAATCTTCAGTCTTCTCTTCCAATGTTTACTGAAGAACAGCAGTTTTTTTTAACACTCCCTTGTATCACACAGTGTGATCAGCCCAGCTCAGACAATGTGCATTCATGCTGGGGTCTGTTGCTCATTTAGCAGTCTACAAACTCCTAATGAAGTGCAGATGCCCTGGGGAAGATCCTCCCTCCACGGATGAACCCTGGATCGGGATGTGCTGAGGAGCCGTGGTGAGCAATTCACAGAAGCCACTTGCAGGCATTGTAGAGAGAATAGTTTTACTTTTATTTATCTTCCTATTGACTCCTTTTTTTCTTTGCTAAATGGCTCATCAGGTCCCTGTGTATAAATCTTAAAATGTATACCTGGGCATAAAATCTGTCTTTTTCCAGGAACATGAGTGCTTTCTGTTGGCGCAGGTTTTGGGTGCTCAGGCTGCCTCATGTGCACAGAACTGATTTCCAGAGTGGGCTTCCTTTGCATGCACAATCTCCCTCAGCAGTCTCTAGGATACCCAAAGAACTGGGAGCTTTGACAGATGCCTGGCTGCAGATTAATTCCAGATGACCAGAGAAGATAGGAACCAGACCCTTTCCCTCTTGCTCCTGCTGCTCCCCAAAGCAGGAATTTACTTGACAGCAAGTTCCCAAGATGCCACCACACTCAGCTCTTCTACTAAAGTAACCTGAAGTTACTATTAGCAGGTTTCCACACATCTGTGTTGGAGTCATTTAGCGTAAGGGCAACTCAAGCTGGATTTTGTGGCTGTGGTTCAGTATGTAAATCTGGATAATCATAGGCCATCTCTATGAAGAAGTAGTAGAGGTGCCTCACACATCTGAATTTCCATCCCAGGCCAAATTTTGACAACCAGGAGGTGTTGGGATATTTGTAGCCAATGTTTTTATTGACAAAATGCACATTTGTAAAATCAGGATCGAGTTCTGAGCTCAGATTTGGTGCATATTTCAATTTCCTTGTATGTTAGGTGGGCTCCAGCATCTCCATCCTGGCCCAGTTTTAATGGTTTAGTGTCTTGTTCTTGGAGAGTGCTTTTTACTGATGCCTGTGATTTAAAACTTGATTTCAGGCTCTCGTTTTTCCACGAGCTCAGGGGTGAGATGTTGACCTGGGTGTTGCACTAATCTAATAATCTTTAGAAATCATTCTGGGGCGTTTAATAATCACACAGTGGCCAAACTCCGAGTTCAGTCAGTTGTAATCATCACACTGGAGCATGGTCAAGATGCAAAGTTTGGCCTGGACCCTGTGGCCATCTGGTTGCAGGGAAACCAGCTGCCTCTCAAGCTAAAAATGCCCTTCATCCATCATGATAAATCTCCTTTTCTAGAAAATAACCTTCATTCTGTAGCCTGCCTCCCTGTGTGTAAATGGCCATATTCTTCAAACAGGGTTGTTGATGGTATTTTAGGTTTCATGTGGCCTCTTGGAGAAAACTCACACCAGATACCCTGGCAGTAAGAGGGGATGGATCAGCCAGACCTTGCAGAAATCCAGGTACAGGAACCTTGGTGGCGTCACCTGGGAAGGCAGGCACCTGTGAGTTGTTTGAGCCAAGGGGTGTAGAAAGGCACCTGTGAAGGGACAGGATTCTCCCAAAAGAAAGGAACATTCAGAGCACTTTCAAATTTTTTGTCTTTTTTTTGGTTATACAAGATAGGAGTCATGCCTCCCAACATTGACTTCTCCACTGGTTGCTAATTGAGCGAAAGAGATGCTGGTGATGCAGGAATTACCCCCCACTACGTTCAGATGCCTCATGGGTAGCTCAGATAATTCATGGTTTAGTCACTCATTTCTCTCCACTGATGCTAAAGGGAACCTAGAGCAGCAGCTCCAATGTAGACATCAACCCTGGAGACATCTAACATCCCTGGAGATGTAAATCTCAGCTGGGCTGCCTCTGCCTCTAAGCTTGAATGTGAGAAAAGGGAAGCCAGGCTGAAATCAAAGGCAGTTAAAGACATAAAACAGATGCAAAATGTCAAGAAAGATAAAAGACATTAGATGGCCCATGGTCCTGGGAAGCCAGGGGCACCCATCTGAAAATGAAGTAGCAAAACAAGAAAGCAGCAGAGAAAAAGGCAGACTTGGACCAGCGCAGGAGAAAAATTTCCTTTCAACACTAAAAGTAACAGTTTCTAAAATCCACCTTCTCTGTCCCTCCCAAAATGTAAATGCTAGTAGTTACCCCTGTGAAAATCTGGAGCAGTTTTGTGGTAGTAAGTAGCAGATTCTTGGCTACTGAAGCCTCAGTGTGGCAGATGGGTTTTTTGGAAAATGACACTTGCGCAGCCCAGCTGGTAACCACAGCTGAGATCTCCCTATTGGAGATCTTAGAAGTCAACGGCTGCATCGGCTTTGATTTCACTGGAAGCAGTGGCTGGGCTGCTGGAAATTGCACCCAGGTGTGAGGTGGAGAGGTCAGACTTGGCCAGCAGCTCCCAGGGTGATAACTGACCCCTTTCAGGCAATCCAGGCAATTCTCCCTGTTTACCAGGACAAATGTCTGTGTTAACCGTGATACTGCCGGAACCTCTGGCAAATATTTTTTGCCTTTTTAGGTGAGCTGTGAAAAATATTTCCTGCCCTGGGTTTGGGTGATATTTTTGGCTGATGGTTGGGCACGTCTTGGGCACTGCCCAAGCCCCCTGCTTTGGAAAGGCCAATCTGCTGCCATCCTGCTGCTAAACCAAGCCAGGAGCAGGAGTTTTCCACCCCCCAGCAGGAGAGGTTGGCACTAGGAAACAGCTCCCTTCTGAATCACACGAGAAACTTGGAATATTAAACAATTTCCTTGAATAAAAGGATAGTGGATTGTTTTGTCTCACATGTGGCAAAATGGAAAGCAGTCAACAATTTCCCTCAAAAGTAAACAACGCGGCATAGGGCAGCTCTGCTGAGGCTGTTGTTGAAATCTTCATGCTCCCAGAAAATTTGGAAGCAGTGTTATTTTCAGCTGGAGGGGGAGAATGTGTGGCACATCTGACCAGTTGCACTTGCCTCTGACTCAGAAACATCAGCTGGGTTTTGACTTTATCTCTGCTGAGGGCTGCATATTGTTCCCCCAGTACAAATGACTTTGCATTTCAAATGTTTCTTGCACCACGTCTCCCTGTATCCAACCATAAATGGAGGGACCTCCAAAGTGTTTCCAGTGTCACCTGCAAACAGGTTTTTTTGTATTTTAACTTTCCTTGAGATGAAGAAAGCACAGCTTGCTTTGTACCATCTGATCTGACTGCTATTTAACCCTCCTTTTCCAATAGTTTCTGTGTTCTCAAACTTTGTCTCTAAAACTTACTTTTTGTGCCCATGCCATATGCACACCCACCTGGATGTGTTATGTGCTATGTTATGTTTTATGCTGTGCTAAGTGCTATGCACACACACCTAACCATGATGTGTTATGAGTAGAGATAGCTGTGGATTTTCCATCCTGTCATTTTCCAACTGAAAAAGTACATTCGAAAACATCATGTTTTGCTGTTGAAAAATAGAAATCCTCTCCCCCTGGATGTACAGCCTCCAAATAAAGCCATCGTTGGGAAAAATTGAAATTAAATATTTCGTTTGGGGATGGATTGATTGTAATTAGAGTATATAAAATGTTTTAGCTAAATGTTTTCTTTTTCATCATTTCAATCAAGTGTTGAACTTCTCTTGCCACGGGTGAAATCAGGAAAAGTGAGAGCCCTGGTTCAGTCCTGAACTTTCTCAAGGGAGATGAACTCTCCCTTCACATGGGGTGCACTGGTCATTGCACCATTAGGAGTGATGGAAGTGGCATTTGGCTGAGGCCACAGACCTATGGGAAAGGAAAAAATCCTGATTTTGAGACTGGGATTTGGTGGTTTACATCACTGCTGCCAGAGAAAGAGGCAGTGCTGGGCTGCTCCTGAGGGTTTGGGTCCATGAGATACTTCCCATTGCCTGTGGGATCACTGGAGGTGGCCTTTGGTTTGTGAGTGTTTCTTTAGGGGGGATGTGTTGCAGGGGCAATTGTCATTTTCTGCTTTAGGAGGGACTAAAGAAGGGACTAAAGAAAGGACTAAAGACTTTGGATGACTTCCACTGTCAGAGTCAACCTGCTGATGAAGAAGTTGTTTGGCACATGTCTGGTCTCAGTTTATACTGATCTCTAGGAAAAAAGCAAGGGAAGTATTTGCTTTTAAAATGTAATTCTAGAAATCATTGCTGTCCAGTCAGCAACTGGAGGACAGCACTGGTGATTCTGCTTTGCCTTCAGAGCCCTAAAAGCACTTTGAAACAGAGTGATCCTGCTTCTACCTGTAGGAGTTCACAGTTATACTCCAAGGCAGGAGTTATTTAGATTATTTAATTTTCACAAAGGAGATTAGTTGATTGGTTTGGGGGAGGGGATGTTTGTTTTGTTGATTTTTTTTCCTCCCTATAAATAAGTTTCTTTTTTTCATCTAGGCATGCTGGAAAAGGAAAATTACCTATTCCATAGCTACAGGCTTGTCTATGATCTAGTTATGTCCTCTGAAAATTGCCTCAGCTTTCCGAAATGTCTGTTTTAGAGAAAACATAACATTACAGCTGTTTTGCAGTATTTAAAGGGCAGAAGCACCTAAGCTATTGCTCCCCTGACTTCTGTTTCCAATGAGTGAAAATTATCTTACAGACAGAATATTGCTGATCACCAAACAGTGCAGAATTGTTGTTTGATTCCTATTCTCTAATAGGGATGCACCAAAAATAGAAACAGCTGCATCTTTCAATTGAGTGAAATTTGAATGATGTTGCTGTGCTGGAAATAAAATGGAAAAGCCACATGGAGCAAGGGGTTTGATCTGGTAGGTGCAAATGAGACCAAATTGCAGTTTTCTATAGAGGATCTAGTTCTAGATTTTCTGTGACCCAAAACTCACGAACATTTTAATCTGGAAATTAAGACAGCTGCTTTTCTTCCTTAATCCTGTTCATTTTAGAGCTTTTAATAAATTTACTGAAATTAGTAGAATTTTTCCTAAAGTTACAGTTTTAAAATGCCAGCCATTCAAGAACACCTGCAAGCTGTAATTCTGGGGGTTTATACCTCTGTCTTACACAGGAATAGAAGGAAAGTAGCCCCAAAACCCAGGCCCCTCCATGATGCTGTTCTGTGCTGTCCTTGCCTGTAAGGCTGAGCCTGCAGGTGTTACTTTGCATGGATGTTGGACCAGCTACAGGTCCCTGGCACGCAGCAAAGCTGCTATTTGGTAAACAAATTCTTCTGAAACAGTCGAGCTGAAAGCAATTTCTGCACATGAAATGGATAAACTGAGTGGTTTGGGTCTTGCAGTACCTAAATATCTTCAAAGACCTGGGTCCTGGTGTAGGACATTGTGGTGATTGCCCAACATGCGGCCGTGACTCTGGTGCTCCTTGCTGTGCTCCACAGGACACAACAGACAGGGAAACAGCTTTCCATCCTGCTGCAGCACCTGCCAGAGCGAGTTTGTTCCTCCAAGTCTGCCTAGGACTGTTTGGAAAGCTTTGGGGGTCCTTCCTTGCTTGGTTGTTGTCACCCCACGGGATCACACCTGTGTTGCTCCCACCCTCCTGCTCCTCTCGGTTTCTGTGGGTCCCCGGGACATCCCAAAGGTTGTCCCTCTGCAACATTTACATCTTCCACATACTTGGGCTCATTTGTCATGTCCCTCGCTTTTCTCATTGCACGGTGATGCATATTTACTAATTCTAACATTTCCTCGTTAGTCATTCCCTCCAGGCCCATTAATCACTATAAATTCCCAAACGAGAGGCTGCAGCACATCGTTCCTTCCAACAGACAGCTGACACGTAGTAATTAGGCAGCTGAACATAAAAATAATGAGGCTGAGGCTCCCGCAGATCTCCTTCCCCCTCTCGGCACCTCGGGGGCAGCCTCTCTGCAGCCACCACTGCACAAGCTGCTCCCCAGCACGGATGTGCCTGTTTCCCTCTCTTTACCCCCCAAACCTGCTCTCTGATCCATTGGAGAGGTACCCAGGCATTTAGCTTTGTGACTTCTGGCAGTATTTTTCCATGCATCACATCAACACACACTGAATTATTTAATCTCTCTGCCTCCCCTGTTTCCCTGCCATGCAGGGACTGGTCCAGCTCCCGTTGTTCATCTCTACCTGCTGCTCCAGAAAATCCTCGTGCCAAGCTGCCCTGCCAGCTTGCTGCAGCCTCCCTAACTCAGAGCACACTCTTGGAAATAAATGCATCTTCTCACAACGGCTTTGCTCCCTGAAATAAAGAGTGTGATTCAGGCAGGGGTTTGACTGCCATGTGCAACACAGAAATGGTCTGAGAGACCAAAAGGCTCTTTGTGTCCAGACTAATTTCCCTGTTTTCTTGTATTCTCCCTCCTCTGCACAGTTAGGGAGCAGTTTTAAGGAGCAGTTCTGCAGTCTTTTTTCCTTTTTTTTTTTTTTCCCTGTGGTGATCACTTTTGTTTGCCACAGAAATACCTTGGAAATTGAGTGCCCATGTAGAGGGACACAGCACCATCCCCTCCAAATGACACTGCAGTGTCCAGCATCACTGGCCAAACTGGAGTTAATGAGAATTAGGAAGAAACTTCCCCTGCAGCTCTTTTTTCCTCTCCTGCTCCTTTCTGAAGAATGTGTCTTGGCTGCATTTGGCTTAAAAAGACCCTTGATCTGCTTTGTTTATGGTAATTTCTTTATTCCTGAGAGAGAGAGAGGGAAGGCAGCACCGAACTGATATTGTTCTGGGACTGCAGATGGGCAGATGGTTTGAAAAAACGATTGCAAGATTTCGCTTGCACTCTGGGCCTGTCTTTCACATTTGGGTGAAAGACCAAGTTTTGTCTTCTGTCAGGGGGAGCCTAATTTAGATTGCCTAAAACTTGAAATCAGTTTGAAGACAAATCCCCAAGGTCAACAACTCCACAGATTTGGAGGTTAAGGAATTGAGGTTAAGAACTGACAAACGAGGAAGCCAAGGCAAGATTATGGAAATGAGGATCTGTAGCAAATTCTCTCTTGTTTCCCCCTTGTAACCTCCTAATGACATTAGTGCCTGTCTTTGACAGTCCTTTCTCAAAGGGGAACTTACTTGAGCGCTAAAGACGCTTTCATGAGTCCCAGAGACACACACAGGAAAACATGTGGGCAAATCTGCTAAGACCCAGATATGGGACACAGTCCTTAAAAGCCCTGTGCCGACTTAAAAGAAATGACCTGAGATAAGGGAGACAAGAAAACACACTTGGCAGCTGGGTCCCCACCACTGTATCCCCATCTCAGACCCTGTGCTGAAAGCCAACATTCTTTTTTACCTCCATGCTGCTGAATGCACTCAGTTAAAAATTCAATCTTCGCATCTCCCCAGTGAGCTGGAGCACTTCTACTGTCTCTTCTCGCAGCTGTGAAGCTGTGATTCAAAGGGATTGGAGCCAACACCACAAACCAGCACCTATTAACACTGTCCAGCCCAAATCACTGCCTCCCTAGTCCTCAGAGCAACTTAGCCTTCCTTGTAATGCAGTTTTTGTTGCTTATCCCAGCACTGCTCAGAGGTCGCTGAATTCATTTACTCCAGGGAGAGCTTCTGGACACCTGGTCCACGGCTGGAAATTTTTTTTCTAGAAGAATCTCACCTTTCTTCACCAAGGAACAGCATGTGAAGCTTGGGCTGGATTTGTCTCTTCAGCAGGTGGTTCTTTGACTAAAGCACAAGACCCACATTTTCCTGCAAGGCTGTCTCACCCCAAGCATTGCAGCTTGGTTGCTGCAAGAGAGGTTTCCCCCCTGGAGTCAGTGTAACATCAAACTTTTCCTCCCACTTTTTCTCTTGATCATCTACTCAGAGAGCTGCTCAAGAACAGCTGGGTGGGTAGGAGACATTTGATGAAGATGCCTTTACTTCCCCATCAATTTGGAGAACTGAGCCATGGTGCTCACTCCTTCCCCCCTTCTGGTCTGTAGGACTTTTTTAACAGTGCTGGTGAGCTCAGGCCCCTTTTCCCCCTGTGATTAGATGGCAGAAAGCAAGGTGAATTTGCTCCTTTTCTTTTAATATATTAGCCAGCTATGGTTAATGAAAAGCTGAAGGGTAATTTTTAACTGTAGAGTGAGTAAGATATAGCTTTAAAGGGGAGCAAAGTATCCCTGAGGATGGTGGCACTAAGTATGGATAAATAATGTACATGGCTGTTTGGGAAGCACCTTACCTATCTAAAATACCTGCCATCCTACTGATCTCAGATGGATGAATTCATGGCCTTGTTATAAATTTCCTGATGCCCCAGCTTCCTAACCTTGAAACATTCATTCAAAGTAGCTATAGCTTTACAAATAGATTACTTTTTTTTCAGAAATAGAGTTTTTCCATCTGTTTGTTCCATTTTCCCATCTGTTCCTCTAGCCTCATAGTCTTGTTCAACCTGTTTACAAAGATTGCCTTTAAGTGAATATGTGTGTATATATATATATATATAAACCTCTTTTTTCTATTCCAAGACAATTGTTTCTTTCACAGGGGCTTGGTTTGTTCTTAAACTGCCTCTCTGAATGTCTCTGGGCACTTTTTTTGCTGATCCATTTACCTTTCCAATATGCATTGTAATCCTTCAATGTGCTCGTTACGCTTTGGGGCCACCAGGAATTCTTGCCAGATGCAGGGTGATCACTGTGGCAGGGCCAGACCATGAGCTGCAGCCACATCCCATGGAGAAAGCCAGCATATCCCAATGGATGTGGCATTCTGGTGTCCATCTGGGTACCACCAAGGTGGGTGACACCAGGGAGTTCTAGCAGACGGCCCAACTCCTGTGCCCTCCACCACAATGTCAGTCAGTGCCTGCTCAGGAGCATTTTCAGCTCTCATGGCCCAGGTGAAGATGGCTTTGTAGCAGCTCCCAAGGCTCTACTTTCACTGAAGAACCTCTAGTATCTCCTGAGTAGTGTCTAGGTAGAGATTAAGGTACCTAAGGCAGTCCCCAGCCTGACCAATCTGGAAAAAGTCCCCTGGAATCAGCAGCCAATATTGTATTACAGTTAGATCAGAAGCTGGACTGGATTTCTCTCTGTATTTGTCTGAGAGGCACAAGTAAGCACCCTCGGAGAAGGGATCATTTCTGCTACAGAGAGAGAGCAAATCTGAGTCTCTCCAGGCCACCCAAAAAGTGATTTTTGATTTGTCAAAATAATCCTTTAAGCAGAGGAATTGAGAGCTTGGAAGATATCCAAAAATGTGTTAATCTACACTTTTTTAATTTCTCTTTTTATGTAAGGAAGGGGGGGAACTAATAATAAGCTTGTAAATCATGTGGTTAAGTTTAAAGAAAAATGCTTTGGGAAAGTTTTCTAGCCTCCTGCAAGACATTTTGTTTTTATTCCTTCTGTCTCCGCAAGACTTTTGCCTTCTACTGTTTGCCAGCAGGATTGGAAAAATTCTACTGGTCCTGTCATCGCAAGGGACACTTGTGGAATTGTTTTATTGTTACCCTTCTCCTTCTGGTAGGATGAGATCAGTCCCTTCATTTAGCTGAAGTCAAGGCATCTTCTCATTCCAGATGTGCCACGCTGCTTGTAAACAAGGAAGGCCTTTGTTAAATTGTCGGGTGTTCGTGAGCCTTTGAAGATTGCTGTGCTCCACCTTTCAGGTAACAGGGCTCACAGGAAGCCTTTGGGGCAGAGGAGACCCCAATTCCACTTTCCAGGAGGATTTTCCCAGGAGGACTCACAGCACTGGCCTTCCAGACTAAAGACTACATTGATGTCTTTTAAAGGTTTATCAAGAGCTAATGTTGGGGAGGGGGGAGCAACTTTCTGCAGCAGCCCCTGCTCTTGGTTTTGGCTTTATTTTAGGGTGGTCTTGTGGCCACCGAGCAGAAATGAGCTATAAATTTACCTCCAATGGCTGCTGTTTTGGGCTACGGGGTTTTAGGCACAAGCAGCCAGTCCTGCGTGTTTTATAGCAAGCCCAAAGCTTTACCTACCAGCTCAGCACAGAAAGTTTACCCTTTACCAACCTGCGTCGGTTGGGTTCCCTTTGTTCCCAGAAAACAAAGGCTCTGTGTTCACAGCTAAATCCCCCCATCCAAGTGTTTCCTGTAACAAAACAAAAGCCTGCTAAATAGGAACGTTTCTCCCTCTGGGAACCGATGCATTCCCTCACGTTCACGGTATGCAATGTTCTCTTAGTTCACTGATTTTGTTACTTTTTACAGTTCAGTTTCCATACGCTGCTGCTCATGTGTGGTGCCAATGCTGCTGGTGATGAATTTCTCGCAGAGCTGACTTGAGCAATGTCTCTCTGTAGTAATCATTTTCTGTCTCCCCAGCATTTAGCTGAGTACATCGTCTCCAAGACCTTTCACCAAGCATCCATCAGCAAGGAGTTCAAGCTAAGCAAGACATTAACCCGTTCCAGAGGCTGAGCAAATCACATGCCTACGCTGTAACTAATTATTTCTATTGGCTGATTGGTTTTTAATGCATCTGTTTTACAGGTAAACAGATTTATCTTAGGAAGGCATAGGTAATAATGGTGCTGGGCTTTTTTTATTCATTGCCTTCCATCAGAGACTGAAGGGCTGGATGCTGAAATAGGTGTCATTTAGCTGTTCAGTCCCTTGATTTTTGTACCTAGGCAGAACGGGCATCTGGGATTGCTGGGCAAGATTTGGAAAGCCTGCAAAACTTGTGGAGCCTTCTAACAAGACTCCATAAATGGATGACATTAACCATGTGGTCTCCAACCCCAGCTCCTCATGAACCTCCCCTTTATAAAACAGAACTTTTTGTAATTGTCAGATTCCCTGGAGAAGCCAATTTCTGGTGCAAGGAGCCCACAACATGGATCTCACATGCAGACAGCACAAGAGCATCAGCCATTTGTGATGTTCCACTCACCCTCCTGATCCCAGGTGAAAATCTGATCATGGATGGATACCTTGCAGACATCTCAGCAACTGCTCTGGCAACTCTGATGATGATTGTACAGTGGTTGTATTGCAGAAACACTCAGAAATGTCCTAGAGCACACAACCCATGGATCAAGGAGACCCAAAAATCAGTGCTTGACCCAAAGTGCTTAAGATTGAAACACCAGAAGATTGGTGTTTCCAATCAACAAGAAGGGTAGATGGAAGCACAGGAGACAGAAAAGCTCTGCTCACTGGTGTAATTTACATACAATTTAGATACAATCAGGGGATTGCAATAAGGCAAGATTTCAGGCTTACAAATTAGGGAAAGGGAAGAAATTCACCAAGTTAAAATTCTTGCAGAGAGATGTCATGTATGTATGTGGTAAGGTAAAGCCATGGGCAGAGAGCACTGTTGATGTCCTCATCCACACCACTCCTGCATGTGTTTTTAACTTGTTTTCAAGGAAATGTGAGTCTTAAAACCAAAAATCTATTGCTAGAGGTACTCAAGAGTGGCAGTGTCTGCCTTCAATCTATCATGGCCAACCTTGGAGAGCTGAGTCAGGGTGCACCCAACAAGCACTCACCAGTGTCCGTGTGTAACACACCTGCTCAGGTGAAAGTGTGGCTCCCCAATTCCTGGACTTTTCTGCTTTGGAAAGACCCTTCCTTTTCTTTCCACCACTCCAAAAAAACAAAACAAAACAAAACAAAACAAAACAAAACAAAACAAAACAAAACAAAACAAAACAAACCCCCAAATAAAAACAAAATAAAACAAAACAAAACAAAAAAAGGGGCTTCCAGCATAAATTTTACCAGGGCCAGGTTTTCCTGCCTGCCCTCCCAGGGCTGGGGGAAGGAGGAAGACCTTTACCTGCTGCTCACTGCCGGGCAGGGGGCACCACGAAGAAAACAGGACCCAGCCGTCTGGCGGCAGCTTTTTTCGGCTGGATTTCGGCTCGCCTGCCGGGCTGGGGTTGCAGCTGGCTGGCCTGATCTCCTTCCCTCCCACCGGCTCTCACTGGGAGCAGAACATGCCTTCTCCTGCTGATTTCTGCTTGCCATATTGATTGCAGCAGGGTATAATGGAGACAAGTCAGGCAGAAAGCCAGCCACCCTTGGGAATGATTAAAGAGCAAGCAGAAAAGGATAGAAGTGAAGAAAAACAGACTGACACTTAGGACGTGGTGGATTTGGAGCAAATTATGCCCTTTTCCCCACCTCACCCCGACGAGGTGCCTGGGATGGTTCAGCGGCACCTCTATTTCAGCTCTGCCCAAAAGAAGCATCATATCGACCCCCATGAACGCGGGGAACAAAATCCCCAGAACGTGTACAATATCCCTATTGTGCATGGATTTGCAGCCTGATTATTCAAAGCATAGCCAAGGAAAGGTAAGGCTATGACCCATTGTTTTCCTGCGATCAATTGAATACTGTCATTTGCATTTAAAACGCTCTAAATTCGCACTGTCAATATGCCAAACAGCTGCTCGAGCTTTTCAGCATTCCATGGTGACAATCACACTATCATACATCATTGGCACTAGGATTTGCAATACTCTCAGTGTCAAAATTTTGTGGTTTTTTTTAAGAGGAAAAAAAAAATCCTCCCCTCCCCCCAAAATACCCAAACCTGTGAAAAATCCACTTTTAAAATGATGGCGTTGGATGCTGCTAAGCAGGCCTTCACAGATGCCAACATATCAAAATTCATCTCTTTTCTTCCTCTCCTACAATTAAAAGGTAGTTAAGAAAGAGGCTGTTCCTGATAGACCCACCTTCTGTTTTCTCCTTTGTATGCGTATTATTCATTAGCAGTCTAATAAGAGTTTCAAAATGCTCTGTGCCTCTGCCAGCAGGGCATATGTATGTAGACATGTGCTTGTGACAGATAAGTACATAAACAGCATATTGGCACCAGAAAGACATCTGTGCCTAGAAAAACGCTTGTGATATGTACATAAATGACATTTTAGCTCTAGTCAAGTCCTTGTGGCTTTGAGAGGAATATGTGACTGTACTCTTCTCTGTGAATACTGAAAAGGTGCGCCTTAGACGGGAGAGTTTTCCCGAGGTTTACGGGGAGCCGGAGGATGCGGAACAGCCGGGGTTGCAGCCCCGGCGCTGCCAGGTTGCGGCAGACGGTGGGAAAGCCGTGCCAGGGGAGGGTGGGCGCTGCCTCTGGCGCTGCCGCGGGCGCGGCCCCCGGGGAGAAGCACCCGGCACCCCCAAATCTGACTCGGTGCATCCGGGCGGGATGTGCCTGCGGGGCGGCGCTGGCAGCGGCGGCGCAGCTCCTGGGTGCGAAGGGAATAAAATCTTGGACCAAAAAGCCAGGGGTGATCCAGGGCCGGGGGGCACAGGGAGGGCTCCCTGCAGCACTTTCTGTGACCTGCATTTAATTATCTGGCTGAAGTCTGAATGTAATCCCTTCACAACTGGCTTCTACAGCAGAAAAGGGACATTTGGAACTGTTACAGAAGGGGACTGAGCATCGCATCTTCTGGGATCCTTCCCAGATGGCTCAGCTGGACACTGTAGGTCTGCTCACACCACTTGGTTTGGGCTCGTCGTGCCTCAGTTTGCCCACTCCTGGTGACAGCTCCCTGATTTAGAGCTCTAATGAGCACTGGAAATGTTGTGGCCAGGAGGCTACAGGTGAGAGGTCTATGGTCCCAGGAAAACCTAGAGACTACTTGCACCTAGTCTGGGTGAGGGAGGAGAGAGAGAAGATGCAAAATTGGAGGCACTTTAGTATTCACCACACACACAGAGCAGTAAATATGGACTTGGCTTCCTGATTCTGGGCATTGAAGCCAAAGTCTGGGATATATGGGAGCCCTTATGTCCCAGTGAAATCACCCCAAGTGGGGAACTTCAGCCTAAGAAGTGAGTTCAGCCATGTCTTTCCTGAGTTTACTCCAGGAGGTTTGGGTGCCCCAGCACCCTTTATTCCTGGCTTTCTGAAATTACAAATCCCCTGTAGATTTAATTTGATCCAGTAAAGTAAACCCTGAAAGGAAATGAGTGTCCTAATCTGTTACTGACTCCAGGTTCATAAAGACTCACCTGGGCTGGACCATGAAACAGCAGCTCCACCTGTGTGAAAACCTTCTGGGACGTGGCATTAAGACAGATATTGGGGGGGTCACTGCTGTTCAAGAGCTTGCCCGTGGTGAAAATGCCTCACTTCCTTGGGTCTGACATGAAGAGCAGAGAAACAGCAAAATATTCCTTGCTGGAAATCAGGATGGGTCCTTGGACTTCATTGCTGGAGCCTGTTTGTTGACGTGACCTGAGCACGCGGCTCCCCGGGTGGGTGGGAGTCTCACACCTCCAATGTGATGGATGGAACGACAGTGGTGGATGAGCTGTTACTTGCCTGAAAAAAAGTGTTTTGGGGGAAAATTGTCTCCAGTCATTCTCATTTTGCATGTGATTTTTCCTACATATGTTTCTAATCATTAAGAAATTCTGTAGCTTAAATAATGCTCTGAAAGTACGGTAACTGTTGGACTACATTCTGTTGTAACCTTATTGAATTTCACTTCTCTGGAAAAAATAATGGGATACTATATCTTGAAAAACAAATGGTAATTGCATTTTTAACAGAATGTTTCTCTTTGTGTTTCAAAACCTTCTGCACACAGTTAGACATCTAGCCAGGGAAGAAGGTACAAAGCATATGGGCCAATTTCTGTCTCTTGGCTGATCAAGATGCCTTAATATTCAGGCAGTGATGTGTGTGTGTCCATGCAATATGGCACAATTTATCTACGGGGTATCCTTGAGCTCAGGTGAGGGGGTCAAAAGCTGTGTACTGGGGTCAGGGGAGGTATTTGAGGAGAAGTTGGAGGAAGGTGGGTCTACATCCTGTTTCCTACTAGATGTGTGGGTGCACGTCCTCTTATGGATTCAAATTTGTGTTTGATCTGCAGAAGACAAATGTTCCAGCATTCATGGTGTTGACCTGAGGAACAGGTTCATCCTGCAGGTGACCAGGATCTTACAGATAAGGACCTTGTCAACACTGCAGAGATTGGAGTTGTCCAACAACCTTTGCACTGCCCACGTGCCATGGCGACGTGACTTCCTCAGTGCTTTGGGGATTTGCACATCACCACGTGCTGAGAACTGGGTTGATTAAAGCCTGGAACCTGAAATAGCATTGCCACAGTTTGATAACATGCTGGTGTTATTGTCTGCCGAGGTTAGGAGAGCCCTGGTAATACTGGAAGGCTTTTCCCTAATTCTTTGTAAATCTGGCGTGTTAAGAACTTTGCGAGGGGATGCATTTGGACATGTGAAGCTTCAAGGCAAAGGAATAGACTTGAGGTTTCTGACTGACAAGACACATGTGAGTACATGCAAAATGTGCTCCTCCTGCTAAAAATAACATTTCTCCTGTCAACCACGATGCACCCACCCCCACAACACCACCCAGAAGAACACATTAACACCTTGGCTTTGCACGTAGCCCGATTCACAGCAGCCACAAGTGGTAGAGGGATCTGCACTCTGTGCATGCTGACAAATCATATGGCACAGCGAGGAACAGAGGAGTGAAACTGGGCTAGCAGAAGTTGACGCCTTATCATCACAGTCCCTCTGAGCATGCTGTAGGCTGACACCTCCACCAACCGAGTCATCTCCCCGGTGCCAGGATGAGGAGCACGAGCCCGCTATCCTGATTTAGCCTCTGGTAAGCCAGGCTTGGCTTGCCACACCAGGAAGGCTGGAAGAGGCGCGTGGACGCAAATGGTGCGGGAGCACCGTGGGTGCGCCGGCATGAGGAGAAGCAAAGCACATCCAACCACTGCTGCCCACAGCTGTGCCATGGGGACATGTAAAATGTGCTTTATACACAAGGGATGTGAGATGTTTCTCCCATTGCTGTTCCCCGTTTGCTGCCTAATCCTGTCTAGGAACCTGTAAATAATCTTTCAAAGCAAGACAGGTTGGGTTGCAGATAACTATTGCCCCTAAAAAAGACTCCTGCCACAGCCGAGGTGCAGGTCTGTCAGATAGCCTGTGTGTGCTTCTAAGATAATGAAAGACATGGACAGCAAAGCTTTTTAAAATGGTGGAATACTAGAGAACACCAGATTTTTTTTCCCAGTTATTGTTTCCTATGAAAAGCTGCACATTTTTCTTTAAAAACTAAAGCTTTCTTTAAAGCTGAAGACACAGCATCCCTGCCCATGGCAGGAGGTTGGAACCAGAGCATATTTAAGTTCCTGTTCAACCCAAACCATCATAGGTTTCTATGGCAGTAAAAATTGACCATCCTTCAGAATTTCTCACTTCAAGTGCTACGCAAATAATTTGAAAACTCATTATTTATAGTTTTGCTTTAGTATAAATTTACATTCTTTGTAAAAGTAAATGTTGCAAAAGGAAAAAAAAAAAAAAGAAAAAGATAGCTGGAACCAAGTTGTAGCTAAATATCAGCAGGTGACACAAGATTGATTCCAAGTCATAGAGGTCACTGTCAGTCCACTGTAGCCTTCCCCCAGGACAGCATGAAGCTTTATTCAAAGGAGATTTTCGGAAAACCCAGGAGATTTAAATGCATAAGTTCCAATCCCATGGCAAGCACATGAGCCTATGTTCTCACTGTTGAAATTAAGCTCCTTTAACTCTCATTTGTGTGGCTGGGAGAGCCCTGGCCCCCTGCAGATCTTCCCTTGTCTGAACCTCCCCTGACGGCTCCGGCAAAGCCATGAAGGCTTTGGTGGGTGCTGAAGGCACCCAGCCCTTTGCAGATGGTGCTTAGCACTTAACAGGATCAGCCCCTCAGCCACTTGTGTGGTGTCCATCACCTCAGATGCCTCACCATCCCTGAAACTACGCGACGCCCACCACATGTGATCAGCCCCGTAAGCTGCTTTCACCTCACCTCGAATGTTTGCCGTGCCGATAATCCCAGTGGGGTGTCTGTATAAAGGAGCCCCTTGTTCAGGGCAAAAGGGAGGAATGCTCTTCCATAAACAAATTAGGGAGTTGACAGAGATGTAAAGCTAAAGGTTTGCAAGATTGCTTTTGTTTGGCCAAATGTTGTGAGGTTTTGGGGTTGTCTTTGGAGACCCTGGTGTTTAAAGTTAGTTATTCAGCAGGTGGTCCGGCAGCAGCTGTATATGGAAAAGCAGCTTCTGTCCCCAGTCAGCTATCAGCATTTTAGCTTTTTTTGTTTCTTCTCCAGTCCTTGCTTACTCCTGTTTTAGCAAATGTAATACCAGAATCAAGTCCCTTCCTGGGATGAAAACCTGCGAGTTCATCAGCCAAGATGGAGCTTCAGTTGTGGCCTGATTTGGTGTCTCTCTTGAAAAAGCTGAATGGTTGGATGATCTTGGTGGTTCTGGTCACGTCTCTTTTGATTATTGACCTTGTGAAAAAGAGACGACCCAGGAATTTCCCTCCAGGGCCGCAGCTCTTTCCTCTCGTGGGAACCTTTGTGGACTTTAAGCAGCCCCTCCATCTTGCACTGCAGAAGGTAAGAGCTCCATGGACACTTTCTCTAACAATATCTTACCCTTCCATGACTCTTACCACCCCACTGTGAAGCAGCAAGGGCAGCCTCTGCAGAACTGGGTATATAATAACCACATGAGATAGATGACCCTTCTTGGTTTTATCTCTCACTATCACCTCCTCTTCCAGGGGAGTAGGATGGTCCAACGGGACAGAAATCCGTAACGGAGAAAGACCTACATGTTCCTCCTTTTTCTTCCCATCTGACTGTGATCATTTCCTTCTGGACCCCAGAAAGGGCTCAGAAGGGCTGGGTCAGGCTGAGGGACAGGTGAAAAGTGCTGTGTGACAGCTGAACTGCTTGAAGATCACCTCTGGAAATTGTCCTGTCATTGTCTTTGCTCAGAGGCCAACAGTTCACCCTATCACATCTGAAAGAAACATTTAAAATCCTGAGTTATATCCTGTGGCTTCTTCTGTGTTGCAGAAAGCAGCAGTGATCTCTCTGGAAAGGTTTCCACAGATTTGACTCCCACCAGAGACAAAAAGAGAGAGATTTTATTCATGCTGAGTATTCCTCTCTGAAAAGGTGGAAGAAGGTCTGACATGCTGGCTGCAAAAATCCTTCCTGGTGACTATTTGTCTTTTGCTTTGGCATAGCAGGCTGACACCAGCCTGTCTGCCCTGGGTGTTCTCAGGCCACCAGCACGGGTGGTCCCTGAGGGAATCCTCGGGGAAGGCTGAGGCAGTGAGTTCAGGATATTTTGTCAATACACACAGTTATTAAGAAAATTAATCCCATTTATTTACAAGCACACAATGATTGAGACACCCATTTGGTTCCAGGCTGGTTTCACGAGTCACCACAGCAGTTTGGGGTGAGTCTGTGTGTCCTTTCATGTGGATTCATTCTAAGAAGAGAAGGAGCTCCTTGACAGAGAGAAGATATGATCCCCCCTTTACTCTTATACATCTCAGAGGAGACACTAATGCCAGCAAAATCCATGCAAGGAAAATGGCTGCAATTTGGCCATAAATGCAGTCAGGCTTAAAATTAGAAGTACGTTTCTAGCAATAAGCAGTTAGAGCCCCTGTCTAAATGGGAGAGCTGGAGAAGAAGCCACACTACTCTAGACATAAAGTTGATGAAAGGGATAATTTGTTGTGCTTTGCCCTCAGCAGGAAGAGCCTGAGTGTGGTGACCCAGGTGGTGGGACAGAAAGGGACAGAGCAGATGCCCATCAGTTACAAAGCCAGTTACATCCTTGGTACAAGCCAAACTGATGTGAACACCTGGTAAAGCCCAGGTCACACTAGATAACAAATATAAGCAAACCATCTCTCCCACACTACAGCTCTCCAGCCCTTTTTATGCCTCCTCCAGTCTTCATGGAGTAGCTCAGATTGGATGGGACCTGTGCGCTTGGGTTTGGGTTTCTCTAAAGCCCCTTTGCTTCAAGCAGGGTTAAATTCAAAGTCAGATTTCCCTGTTCAGGGTCTTGGCCTGGTGAGTTTGAAAATCCCCATCTTCTGGTTCTCAGAGGACAATGGACTCTCTTTCAGCTTACGGGTCGGTACGGGAACATCTTCAGCGTGCAGTTTGGAAGTCTGACATTCGTGGTGGTCAACGGGTACCAGATGGTGAGAGAAGCTCTTGTCCACCAGGCTGAAATATTTGCTGATCGGCCAAATATTCCACTCCTCCAAGAAATATTTAGAGGATTTGGTGAGCACAGCTGCCAGGATTTTGGGAAAAAACTTTCATCTCTTTGGAATGATAACTGTTAGAGGGAAAGAAAGGGGTTGAATTCAAGCCTTGTGAGCTGCACCTGTGAAAGCCTGCACAGGGAAAGGCAAGAATTGAATTCAGACTAATAATCTCACAGGGGTATGTTTTAATGTCTGTTAAGATTTGGGGATGAGGATGGGCTCAAAACCAGATTTTAATGAAAGAGGAGAAATAAATGCAAGCTGCCCGAAGATCGATACACCTGCAGCATTTCCCCTTGGTTTTCATTTCTCCTTTACTTTTCCTGCCTGGGTTGCACACAGCTCCAGAGATGGGGTGCTCCTGCCTGCAGCTCTGCCAACAGCGTGATAGTACTCAGAGTATTTTGGCTTACACCTTTTTTTTCCCACGCAAAGTGACAAAGTAGCAGATTAAAGCAAATCCATAAAGCTAGATCTTTAGCATAAGCCAATTACACTTGAATTTTAATTCCTAGGCAAAGCCATAGCCTTTTCCACATCCATGAGCTTTGTTTGCCTTGGTTTGGGGTTTTTGTCCATGCTGAATGGCCGTTTCAGAATCCTAACACTCACAAATGACCCAGAGAGAGGATTGGTCACCTGTTTTTTTCCACCTACAGGGCTCATATCATCCAACGGGCACATATGGAGGCAGCAGAGAAAGTTTGCTTTAGCAACACTGAAAAGCCTTGCTGTGAATTTTGAGGAAAAAGTGCAAGAGGAGAGTCGGTACCTCGTGGAGACAATTGAGGAGGAGAAAGGTGAGGGTTAATGCACAGCACTGTACTCAGAGCTTCCAGCTAAATGAATGATGAGAAGTAAAACTCTTACCCCAGCACAGCTGCAAACGTGCCACATATTTCTTCAGTAGCTCAAATATCTATCTTACACTTCCAGACTGTGCCTTTGAGCACTTATTTTAGACCTCAGGCCTCCTATTTTAGTTGTTCCTTATTAATATTAAGCAAGTATATACTAGGTGGTTATTAAAACATGAGTGTTTACATGGCTAAGGAAGTGTCTCATGCATTCTGCGAAGGAATAAACGCAGCTCTCCTGCTATCAGGCACTTCCACTCAGAGGCTTAGTTAACCTCTGCTTGTCCTTGGTTTTGCAAAGTATTTTAAAACTTGTTTAGTCAGGCTTTCCTTTTGTATCACACACAGATGAAGCGTGTGCCTTGCTCTTTTATGGTCCAGCTTTTAAAAACTGCCAGAGGGATATTAGTAAGAATAATTTGTATGTTGGTACATGGGTGATGTTGCACTTCAGCTTTAAATAGAAGCAGATGGGGTTGAGCTAATTCTATGGAGCTATATATAGTAAACAAGAAAGATCTAAAAAGGAATTGTGAAATTATATACTAAACTTGCTCCATTTTAATTGCTGTTGCACTGAACAGGCCAAATACTCCATGTTGCCAATTGATTATAGTCTTCTATAGTCCTAATCAATAAACTAATTAAGCTGCTGGTTTGGGCCTTTCTTCCCATTAGTAACGACAAATAGTGATCATGTCCATCACTCTAATATCTGAGCACCAGCCTGGTTTAATTACTTTCTTGAAGAGTGGAGAGATCAGCAGTGCTGCGAGGAGTGCCTTGCATTTCAAACTGATGCTCAACAGCAGCTCAGGGCTGGACTGGGCTTGTCACTGAGATCAGTCTCTTGTCACAGCAAGTGGCTCTCCAGGCTGCTGAAATGTGCCCAAGGAGATGAAGGTCTCTGCTCAGTAGCTCTCTCAGGGAACACAGATGTGACAAGCATCACATCACACTTCACTTTACAAATGGGCTCTGTGGGCCACATGAGCTATTGCAGGGGCTTGCAGGTGGGCACAGAGATCTGCAACCCTCTCCCCTCACTCCTCCAGCTCCCTTGAATTCTTCATGGTGGACAACTAAAGCCCAGGGCAATGGCATTTTTGCAGTGTGGTTGTCCTGGGCTCCCTGCCCTGGGCGAAGCTTTGGGGGATCCTCTCCTGGTGTTTAAAATTGGCACCAAACACACGTTGGAGTGTGCAAAGTTGACAGCCATAGCATAGCGTGCTGCTGGTGGTTTTCCCTGGAAAATGGTTCAGACCCTGCTTGGGCAGCTCAGTGCTAATGTCACTGCCTGCCAGCAGCCTAGGCTGGACACAGGACGGGATGTCCTGGCCTGTAGTGCCCAGGCTCCAGCGGGATGCTGGAGGTGATGGGGGGGTGGGTACCCCAGGTGAAACCTGAGCACCACCGTGGGTGAGAAACAGGTGAGGTCCCACCCCAATTCACAGCTGTGGATCTGGTATAGAACATAGTTTTGACTGAAACTGAACAGGAAAAAAGAATGAAAGCTGTCTTTAGAATCATAGAGTCATGGAGAGATTTATGTTGGAAAAGATCCTTAAGTTCATTGAGTCCAAACATTAACCCAGCACTGCCGTGTTCACCACTAAACTGTGGCCCCAAGTGCCACATCCACATGCCTTCCAAACACTTACAGGAATGGTGACTCCACCACTGCCCTGGGCAGCCCCTTCCGAAGCCTGCCATCCTTTCAAATGAAGACATTTTCCCTCATATCCCATCAAAATCTCCTCTGGCACAACTTTGAGACTGTTTCCTCTTGTCCTGTCCCTTGTTCCTTGGGAGAAAAGACCAACCCCCACCCGGCCACAACCTCCTTTCCTTTTCTTTCCTCCAGGACAACCCTTTGACCCTCATTACAAAATTAATAGTGCTGTTTCAAACATCATCTGTTCCATAACTTTTGGGAACCGCTTTGACTACCATGACAACCGTTTCCAGGAAATGCTGCACTCCCTGGCTGAAACGCTGCTGCTCATCGGAAGTTTCTGGGGCCAGGTAAAGCCACTTGGACCTTTTTCCAGCTTCAGCTGCATGTAACAGCTCAGAAACTGGGGTTTCTAAGGCACTGATATAATCTGCCTTTTCCTGTAGAAAAAGAGCCATGTTTAAAGGAAAATGACCACGAGAATTGTTTTACATTAGACTGGATTTATACAAAAAGTCTATCAGGAAAGCAAGGAAATAAGTTAAAATTATTGGGGCACATAGAGAAAAAAAAAAAACCACTACAGGATTGTGAAATCAATCTTATGCTTGACATAACCAAAGAACAACAGGAAAATCTTAAAAGAATCTGTTTCTACAAAAAGAATTAGTAACACTGTGAAAACTCCTATCTTTTCCCACACCCATATCCCAACCAGTTCCTTAAATAACTTCTATTTATGAAAAAAAATTGAGATTCCAGGTTTAGAAACAAAATAGGTGGATTTGGTGATGTATTTTCTGCGTGGCCACACATCATGGTCTGATCTCTGTCCCCTTCATGGGGACACACTAAAGGGCTCATCTGCATCCACCTCACCTGTGGCCACCTCACATTAGGGGGCAGCTTTGGCCACTCAGTATTTTAGAACTTTTTCAGCAAAAAATATCTGTTTAATTCTTATCTTGTTTGCATGTGTTTACACCTGTGTAAGTAAATTTGTACAAATTGGACTGTTATAGCAAGGATGATTTTTTTCATGGTAGCAAGCAGAGTTAATCAATTAATTGAGAGTCTCATCCTCTCAATTATGATACCTGCTCTTTTCTAACTCAAGAAATGCTCTTTTGCTCTGTTTGATTTCTTACCAGCTTTATAATGCTTTTCCTTTGATCATGAGATGGTTGCCAGGACCCTTCAGGAAAATCTTCAGGCATTGGGAGAAACTTCAATATTTTGTGAAAGGCATGATTGCAAAGCACAAGGAGGATTTGGACCAGTCCGAGGCAGGAGATTATATTAACTGTTACCTGAAGGAAATAGAAAAGGTAGGAGGGAAATAACTAAAACCACCTAAAGATTAACCCATAGAATGAGCAGAGAAGATTCAGGGATGTTTTGTCAGGGGAGCTCTTGCCTCACATGTTGCCTTCCCCTCCCTACCTCTGCCACATCAAACTTTAGCAGCAGCAGAAGCCTGATCACTTTGAAAACACACAGATTTTTTTTTCCATTTGAAAGGATTTACACTTTGTCTTCTTCCCTTTTTCGTTCTGTCACACGGCGTAGGAGGACTCTCAGGGAACATGTTCATGTTTCTATGAGCACTCGCACGCCTGTGTTTGCTATTGTGAAACTTGACATTTAAAAATGCTACCTGCTTTCAAGAGCCACTCTACAGCAACCAGGGTGTCTTTCAAAACAGTCCATAGGGTTTGAAATCCAGTAAAAGTAAAGGCTGGAAATTTCCAAGTTCAGGGGTAGATAATAAAGGAGCAGCAGGACTTCAGTTACGCAGAGGTGATTTTGGATTGGGTTTTATAAGCATCCCCTCCAGAGTAAGAGTTTTCATAGCCATGTTTTTCCTCCAAGTTTAAGGGTGACACCAGCTCCTATTTCCATGAGGAAAACCTGCTGTGCTCCACCTTGGACCTGTTCTTAACTGGGACTGAGACAACGGCGACTGCCATCCGCTGGGCTCTGCTCTACATGGCCGCGTACCCCCACATTCAGGGTAGGGCCACTGAGGGGTCCTTTGCTTAGCCCAAAATTAGGTAAGGGAAACTCAGGGAACAGAGTTATCCCAGCTCTTGGATATGCCTGTACCACAGGCATCCTCTTGGGAACCTTTTGAAGACAAGTCTTAGGAGAAGCCATTGAGGGAACTGGGAGTGTTTAGCCCAGAAAAAGGAGGCTCGGGAGGGACCTTCTCGTGCTCTACAACTCCTTGAAAGGAGGGTGCAACCAGGTGAGGGTCGGTCTCCTCTCCCAAGGAACAAGTGACAGGACAAGGGGAAATGACCTCAGGTTGTGCCAGGAGGGGTTTAGGTTGGATATTAGGGAAAGTTTCTTCACTGAGAAGGTTGGAATAGGCTGGAATGGGCTGCCCAGGGGAGTGGTGCAATCACCCTGAAGTGTTCAAAAGGAGTGTGGATGTGGCACTTGGGCACATGGCTTGGTGGTAGCCTGGCAGTGCTGGTTTAATGGTTGGACTTGATCATTTTACAGGGCTTCTCCAACCCTAAAAATTCTATGAAGGCAGATATTTTGAATATTTTTTTGCTCCCCATAGAGAAAGTGCAGCAGGAGATCGACACCGAGGTCGGGCAGTGCCGGCAGCCCTCGATGGCCGACAAGGAGAAGATGCCCTACACCAGCGCCGTGCTGAGCGAGGTTCTGCGCATGGGCAACGTGGTGCCACTGGGGGTGCCCCGCATGGCCACCACTGACACCACTCTGGCTGGCTTCCACCTGCCCAAAGTGCGTGGGGACCACCATCCTTCATCCCACCAGCCTTCATCCCACCAGCCTTTGTCCCACCAGCCTTTGTCCAACCAGAGCAGGGTCTTCATTGCCCAAGACCCAAATCGCACCTGGAGGGGAACCAACCAGCAGGATCTTATAGAAATACCACAATTATATAGAAAATACAATCCCTCTTGATGGATTCTGTGGGACTGTTATGGGTCTCGCCTCCTTACAGAGGAGAATTGTGAGATCCTTATGGTGTTGGCTGTAATTTCCAATTTTAAAAGGTTTATGCCTTAAATTTTGTAAGAGACACCCTCAACACCTTACGAGAATAGAAGGCTAGGAAACATAGGAAAGCAAACAGTTTGGGTTTGTTAATTCTACACAATATTCATAATCATCTATTAAAAGTAGCACTTGATAAAAGGCAGGTAATGAGTACTGTTTCACACACGCTGTTCTGCAATTACAAAAGCAAATATGCGATTTATATATAATGTATATTATATAATGTATAATCTCCCTCTATATGACTGGTTGCAATGAGGAAAATTTTAAAATCCAGGCTTTTTCCTCCACATTGATTAGAATAGGGAGAATGTGGAGATAAACCAGATCACTTTTATTTTTTTCTAAAAAAGCACATTTAAACAAATCAATTGAAAATTACTTGATTAAATTGCTTCAAGGAATGGGAATGGGAATGCAGTGCTGCCAGTTTAAAGTTGGTTTGCATTAACATCACCTGTTACTGCAGCTCAGGATGCAGATCAACACTCGGTGATCTGTAAAGGCACACACAAGTGAACAATCCTTCAGGCTTTCACCCTCATTTAATTACCTAGCTTAGTGGGGAAAAAAAAACCCGTTTTGCCCTTAAAACAGTGTACTTTACAGAGCTAATAATAACCCAGTCTGACAACACGTCGGCTCCTCTCCCCGCGTAATCGCCCCTTTTCTCCACCTCTCGCAGGGCACCACCCTGATGACCAGCCTGACTTCGATAATGTTCGACAAAAACGTGTGGGAGACTCCAGATACCTTTAACCCTGAACATTTCCTGGAAAACGGCCAGTACAGGAGGCGGGAGGCTTTTCTGCCCTTCTCTGCAGGTAGGATGATGGATGGGGAGGTGGCTTTTCTTTTTGCAAAGCTCTTATTTTTTCCCCAACACACTGCTTACAGATGAGGGGGTACCGCTCCTGTCCAGCTTCCAGCCCGTCCCCACAGTGAAAATCCCAGTTACAGTTAACAGAGGCTGCTCGGAGCGGGAGGGAAATCAATTTGTTACTGCAGGATAAAAAAAAAAAAAAAAAAAAAATTAAGGCTTTTTCTTCTTCCACAAGTTACATAACTGGGTTGTTCAGACTGTTTCTGCTCTTCGTCTCTCGGAAGAGGCGCAGTTTGCTCGGCAGTAAACTTCTGGGGAAGGTTTGAGCAGATTGTGTGGGTGAACATTGCCACCTAACCTTTCCAGGAAGAAAAGCTGCCGCAGCCTGTGCGAGGCGGCGCGGGCCGCAGGAGGCTCGGAGGTGGCTGGAGCTCGCTGGGGACTCTTCCGGGTTTTTTGTGCTCGTTTTCCAGGCAAGAGGGCTTGTCCCGGGGAGCAGCTCGCCAGGACCGAGCTCTTCATCTTCTTCGTAGCCCTGCTGCAGAAGTTCACCTTCCAGGCCCCAGCAGCGGCCGCGCTGTCCTTCGCCTTCACGCTCAGCCTCACGCGCTGCCCCAAACCCTTCCAGCTCTGCGCCGTGCCCCGCCACTGAGCCAGGCCTGGGGCTGCCCCAGACCCCCCTGCAGCCTCACAAACTGGGAAATCCCCCTCTCCTGACCACACCAGAGATTTTGGGCTGAAATGATGGGTCCTGGAGGTCCAGCACCTGCCGGCATCTGGGTGGCAGGGGAAGGGCACAAGGGCCACATCCTGCACACTGCAACAAACACAGCCCTTGTGGCTCTTCCCTTCACCTCATTCCTGCTCCCCGCTACCAGTCTGACAAAATGCACGGATTTAAAAGCCTTATTACCTGATTTCCACTGTCAGCAATTCTCAGGAAGGTGTCTGCCAGCTGCAAAAGCATGGTTTGATGTTGACATTTCCATAAAGAATGTGTCCATCGCCCAGAGACCACTTAGCAACCCCTAATGCTGCAGCACCCAAATAGCCAAGGGCTCCTGAGGTGTCCCTGCTCTGAGCGAGCAGCTGGCCTTGGACATAAGCTCTGCACTCATGACAGCATCAAGTTGGACTTTCAGGTGGCCACAGCCAATCCTGAACCTCAGGTGGGCTTGGGCTCAGGGTGGTGGGCACTCCCTGCAGCACCACATTGCTGCTGTGTGATGGAAATCACAGAATCAAGGAATAGTTTGGCTTGAAAGGGACCTTAAACATCAACCCCTCTGCCATGGGCAGGGACATCTTCCATGAAATCAGGTTGCTCCAAGCCGCATCCAGCCTGGCCTTGGACACTTCCAGGGATAAAAAATACCAAAGCAGAGATCTCTGCAACAGCAGCAAGCATTTTTTTTGAATCCCAAAGAGTATATGGGAATTTTAATTAGGAGGCTGCAGGGAAGTAGAAGCCCAACCCAAGTGGGATGGCACAAGGAGCTGTGCTTCCAGCAGGTCTGGAAGGGCTAAAAAAATTATGATACAGCAATTTTATCTTGGAAAAGCAAAAGGTTTGTGCTATTAAAATACAAATCAGAAAAGCTGCAGTAAAATAATCCTCTGGGGTTGCTGGGGAGCAGTTCACCTGAAGCACAGCAGAAAGGGAAGAGCAGAGAGTGTTGGAAGGGTCGTGCCCGTGGCAGCTCAGCGCTGGCCCTCAGGAAGGAAGTGTTGGAATAGTGGCTTTGTGGTGGGAAGTCACGAGTTCAGCACTTCCCCTCTGTTTCTGGTAAAGATTTGTGTCTGTGTGTGACCAGCATGGACATAGCTGGGGCCGAGGAGACAGCTGGGGACAGGGCACCCTGCACGATGGACACAGCTTCTTCCTATGCCAGGTCTCTTTGGATAAGAGTTAATTACATATGCAGCTTGTAGAGAACTTTTCCATTTATGTGACCAAGCATTCATGCTTAGAAATGCTGTCTCCTGTGTGCTTCAGTTTGGACTTTAGTTACAGCAAAGATTATTCTTTTTCCCTTATTTCTTTTTTTTTTGGCTTCTCATCTTTCATAAGGGACTTTTCTGTGGGTACGTATGTAGGATATGGAATAGTTAACAGGAAAAGAGGATTACATCGAGTTTCACTTCCACTGGTTTTCTCCTCTGTCCCCGGCAATAGCAGCTTTGCTGCAGTACAAAGCAATCCCTGTGCAGTGGCAGATTTATGCCACAGGGGAGAGTCCTCTGCACATCACATCCCCGCCACGCCGGGCACACGGGGATTGTCACTGAGCTGTCCTTCCCACCGATCACTTTAATCCTGTTGCGTTTTTAATTATTGTTTCACATTCACAGGCTCCCATGTTGTGGTTTTGTCTTTGTAAAAGAGAAAACATAAAAGATCCAGGGACTTTTTTTCACCTATGAGCTCTTCAACACCACTCAGGACTAGGCACTGGTTTCTCTCCATTTTTGTATTCATTCTGCTGTAGGTCTGACCTCTGGCATGTGGCTACAGCTTTTATTATTTGCACTGGCTTAGCAAATAAATATTGATCTCTTACCTCTTTCATTTCCAACTTGTGCTTCATTGTTACTTTGGGGTTTCCTCCCCTACTCCTGGAGAGACTAAACGATTGAACTCATCTTCATTTTCTTCTTTCTTTTTAAAATTAAATGCAATGATGCCATACCTTAAAGGCAGGAGTCATGAATTTGTTTAATTTTCAAGTGGACATTCTCTCATGTCACTGCTGGGGAACACGTGCATCTCCAGGGGCTCATGCCTAAGTGTGCTTAAAAACCAGAGATGAAAAGAGATATTCTCAAAAATAGGCCTCTCCCCTTGAAATTCCACAGTAAAACAGAGATTTGACTTCTCCAGCTTCTCAAGTGTAATGGCATCACTCCAGTGGCTCTGCTGCACCTCTGTGCCTTGTCATCAGCACTGTACAATCCCAACAGCCACAACTGATGCCCCCAAAAGAGAAGAAAAGGAACCCAAAATGTCCCACAGAACAGGAGGTGGTAGCTGCTGACTACAAAGGGCCGTGACAGAGCCATGTGGTGCAAGGGCAAAGTGCTGCTGCTCCCTGCTTCTTTCACAGGAAAACACAACATACACGTCAAAATTCCACATGGTCCCTGTGCATGAACACCTCCCTAACCCAGAGCTGCCCCTGGGTGGGAAAATGCAGCACATTCTGCTGCCAGCTATCACCAAAGGGCCCCAGCCTGCAGAGCTGGGCATCTGCATCGGCTTCTCAGCACCTTCATGAGCTCTGGGGCTTTGGGAGCAGCTTCACCGTGGGCTGTGACCCAAAGGACAGGGCAAGCAGGAAGGGATGGCTGGAGAGCTCAAGGCATGGCTGGAGCCAGCTGCTCTGCCTGCACCTGTCTGGTGGAGATCAGAAAAGGATGGTGCTTAGGAACCACTGAGTTCCGGGACAGCTGTTTACTTTCAGCCCACGTCACCCAGACACACGGAAACAGGAAACTGAGGCAGATGGTTTGTGAAAGGTTGTGCAACCTTATCTCGGATGTTCCCTGAGACCTGGGGCTTGGCCCGGGACCCAGGGAGTGAGCTGCTGTGAACGAGGGAAGCGTGAGGCTCTCGGAGCAGCTGGAGACTCCCTGGCACTGAGAGGCTGAAACTGGGACGTAGCACGGTGAGGGCAGCCGGGAAGGAGGGAGCAGGGTCATCCTGAGAGATGGGCTTGTGGCAACGGCATGCTGAAACTGCCAGGTTTTAAACTTGATCCCACAAAGCTCATTTCTGTCCTTTAGACAAAGGCATGGAGCCCTGGGGTTTAGTAAAGTACTGAGGGGAGGCTGGAGGGGAAAGCGGAAGCTGAGGGTGTTCTGGTTAGTGGTGTTTTTTTTTTTTTTAAATCAGATCAGAGGAAATGTTTCAATTTAATCAAGAAGGGGTTTAATCCTTTCTGAAAGCTGGGAAAGCAGAAGTCTGAATGTAGCCTTGAGAGCAGGCAGCAAAAGCCACTCCTTGCTGTCCTGTGTCTGCACCCACAGCTGTGCCAGCACATCACCCATCACCCCGTGGCCCTGCGGGCCTCAGTGGTGCCCTGTGAGCTCAACCTGCCTGACCTGCTGTGGGACACGTCCCTGCAGAGCCCCACCATCCAGCCATGCTGCGCTTCCTCTGGGACAGCATCTCCCTTCAGACATTCCTCATCTTCCTCTTCGTCTTCCTGCTCATCGCAGACTACATGAAGAACAGAAATCCAAAGAATTTCCCTCCCACTCCCTTCCGCCTTCCCTTTTTGGGGCACATCTACCTCATAGACTTCAAAGATCCTGTGGTCACAGTGCAGAGGGTATGTAGGTGGTGAGCAGTACGGGGAAGGGATGGAGGGATTGCAGCTACACATCCCTGGCCATGCAGGGAAAGGGATAACCCAAACCCCACAGGTCATGAAGGCAGGCAGGAGGTTTCCCCTCATCGGTGACATTTACCTGAGTACAAGCAGGGTGACAAGTGTGAAGTGTTTCTATGGGCAAAGGTCACAGCATGATCCCACAGGTGGAGTCACAGAGGTACAAATCCTACAGGTCTGAGTCGGGGCTGGAAATGGGGTGAAACAAAAACTGGAAAAACATAGGACTGAAAAATCAACCCTGGTGAAGTTTACTTGATTTATGGCCAATTAACACAATCTCCCAATCACTGATTCAGGAAAAGAGGAAAGAAAAAACTACACCCTCAGGCAGAGTACTCACATTCTGTCTCCCCTCCCACTCTTCCCTTATTTTTACCCACGTCCCCTGACAGGGCTGTCCTGGTCTCACCAGGAACATTCATTGCAAATGAAAACCCCTTTTATTTATGTCCCCTCCCAGCTAAGTAAAAGATATGGTGACATCTTCGGCATGCACATGGGCAGCATGAAGATTGTGATGGTAAACGGGATGCGGCTGGTGAAGGAAGTGCTCGTAAACCAAGGGGACAAGTTCCTGGACCGCCCTGACATTCCCATCGACGAGGAGGTCTTCAGCAAGATCGGTGAGTTATCCCTCAAGACATGCCTCAGCTGTAAGGTCCAAGCCTTGATCCTGCAGAGGTCTGGGACAACTGGAGACAAGGCAGAGCGCTGGAGCTTGTCTCCCTCAGTGGGAGATCGGCCCTGGCTCACGGAGGGTGTTCCTGCCAGGACTGATCTCCTCCACCGGGCACCTGTGGAAGGCACAGAGGAGGTTCACCCTGACCACGCTCCGAAACTTCGGCTTGGGGAAGAGGAGCCTGGAGGAGCGCATCCAGGAGGAGTGCAGATACCTCGTGGATGTGTTCAGGGACGAACAGGGTGAGTGCCATGGCCCTCAGCAGCTGTGACGGCAGGAACTGGTAGGGCCTGTTATCATTTCACTGCATGTTGAAAAATACTGCACCTTGCAAGAGGTGCTACAAGCCTGTCAGCATCCCTGCTCCTTCCTACAGGTGCTTTGCTTTCCAGCTGGCTGGGGAATACAGCCAGGCAACGCTCACAGCATTATTCACAGCCCACCTTCAGCCTTCTCCTCTCTGGGAAATACCGTGTGTGCATAAACGCTGATGTTTCCGATGAATTCAAATGACATCCTGCAGACCTTGCTTTCCAAAGTAAACAAACATCTCCATAAGCTGATTGAACTGGGACCACTGGGGTTGCCCTGCCAAGCTTGGCCAACTCATGGGGTCAGCCAGGCACCCCAGGAAAGCACTGACATAGGACAATGCCCATTGGGGGCCTCTCATTTCATTCATATTTCTTGAGTACCTTACCTCTGATATGTGTTTTCTTCTTTCCTGAGAAGAGTGGAAGAGAGCTGATCTTTTTCTTCTCCAGGGAATCCTTTCAACCCTCAGTTAAAAGTCACTAATGCTGTTTCAAATGTCATCTGCTCCATTATCTTTGGAAATCGGTTTGAATACCATGATGAGGATTTCCAACAACTGCTGAAGCTGATGTACGAAATGACTGCCCTCCATGGAGCCATCACAAGCCAGGTACAGCCCTTCTGCCACCAACCCAGGGCCATAGCTTCTTCTCTGGAGTCAACCTCAAAAGTCACGGTGTTGTCATCACCAAACCTGTCATTCCCTGTACCTTTGCACAGGGTAGATTTGCCTGTCGTTTCTTTTTTCCTTCTGTTTAAGTTGTGCCATGTTCACGCTGCTCTCCCTCACCCAAAATCACTTTTCCTGCCCACTGACCGCCAACCTGCCTGCTGAAATAGTGGGTAACACACAAGTTACCCCATAATGAGAATTCTGCTCTTCTGGAGTGGAGCTGTTTTCACCAGCTCCAGAAATTCAGCAAGTGCAATTGCAGGCTAGTGTCTTGATGTCAGAAGAGTTTTTGAAGTCCTTTATTCAATTTGTCTTTCTCCTTTTGGGTTCAAAGCTGTACAACAATTTCCCATCTATAATGAAGTACTTACCTGGAGCCCACCAAACCATTTTTAAACACTGGAGTTTATTGAAAAAATTTATGCAAGAGCAGATCAACAAACACAAGGAGGACTGGAACCCCTCAGAGAGCCGGGACTACATCGACAGCTACCTGCTGGAGATCTCCAAGGTCAGCAATGGGGAGAAAACTCTCTTGGAGTGGGGCTTAGAAATCAGAAGGGATGGGAAATGAGCCCAGATTCTCCATCTGAGCTGCCTGTGTGGCCTTTTATGAGCTCAGGACAGACATCAAGTTCAGGCCACCCATCAGCAGGATGGGGATGCGAGGGGTCAGCAGTTTCTGCCAAAATCTTTGGGGTGGTCTGGACCAAGCCTGGTGCCAGGACACCCTCACTGTTCCTGTGGCACTAACACTCCTTCACATGAAGGACCTTGACAGTGACACCTTCCGGGAGGAACACCTCATGTCCTGCGCACTCGACCTGATGTTTGCTGGGACTGAGACCACGTCCTCAACCCTCCGCTGGGCTTTGCTGTTTATGGCCACACATCCAGAAATTCAAGGTAACAGTTAACAAAAAGGTGTTTTCTCTTGCTTTTATCCCTCACAGCTTTGTGAGAGACCAGTTGGGCATGTCCCCACGCTCACATAAGAGGTCCCTTGGTAGACCCTTCCAGCCTTAACCTTGTGTTGTTCCAAGGGTTTTTTCCTTGGGCTCATTCCTGCTCTCTCCCCCAGCCCGGGTGCAAGCCGAGATCGATGCGGTCATCGGCCAGGCACGGCCTCCAGCCCTGGAGGACAGGAACAACCTGCACTACACCAACGCTGTCATCCACGAAGTGCAGAGGAAAGGCAACGTTATCCCTTTCAACGTGCCAAGAATGGCATCAGAGGATGCCTACCTGGATGGCTACTACATCCCAAAGGTAAGCTCTGGAGTGCTGGGATTCCAGGAACGCCCCCAGCTCCCCAGGCACGGTGCCAGGCCAGGTTCCTCCTGTGCAGATGCTGTCCCTGCTCTGTCCAGAGTTCACTCCTGCTGAACATGGATTTTTGCCATCCAATGTTCTCCAGCTGCCTGAATGGTGCCCCACCCCCACACATGCCTTTGAGGCACAGATCCCAGCTCTTACAGGGACTTTGGCCCAAGATTACAACAGATAAGAACGATGCTGATGAGGGGAAATGCAGTTACGTAACTGCACCTCCAAACAGACAAGAAGTAGAAAATCTGGGCCTGCAGTGGGGTGTTGGAAAAATAATTTTCAGTTTCAGAATTTAACTAAGGATGTTCTTCATGGAGAGAAGACTGAAAGATAAAACTGCCCCTCCTGCTGTCAGTGCCAGAGGAAGTGTGATTTTTTTTTTTTCTATTTTCCTCCTAGGGCACTACTATAATGGCAAATTTAACCTCTCTGCTGTTTGACAAGAATGAGTGGAAAACTCCTGATACATTTAACCCTGAGCATTTTCTGAAGGATGGGAAGTTCTGGAAAAATGAGTATTTTCTACCATTTTCTATGGGTAAGATTTGCTGAATTGTGGTGCACACGTGGGCTTGGGTTTCCAACTGCAGGGTGGAGACAGAGAGGAAAATAGCAACGGAAAGGGCAGACGTACCCTGGGAGCTGCTGCTCAAAATCCTCCCATGGCCTCCCCAAAGCACCACAACCATACTTGGAGCCCTTTTCTGTCTCTTTCCACATGCACAGAAGAGAAATGAGGATGAATAAAAACCATGTAAATTCCAGAGATCTTAGGAACATCTTCACCGAGGCCATCGCTCTGTGCTTGTGCTCCCACATGGCTGAGCTCACCAGGGGCCTTCACTGTTGCCACCACAGGGTTCCCCAGCCAGCAGCTTCCATGGGGAAGTTGCTTTTAGCACCTGCTTCCCACACCAGCACCACACATCTCCTCTGGCAGCTCTCTGGTGATCTCTCCCAGCATGGGCACATCCAGGTCATGTGTGTATGTGAATTGTCCTCATAAAGTCATGCAATTCCGGGGGCAGACCATGCTGAAATGCCAAAGCTATTATTGGGAAGCTTGGTTTGGGTTGAAAAACTCATCCAGGAATGGGGCAACACAGCTGGACCACAGTCCTAAGGGCAGGCAGAAGCATTTTCAGCAGCAAAAGCAGTCTGAGGATGCTGTGGGTTGCTGTCTCCACAGGGAAGCGTGCCTGCCTGGGCGAGCTGCTGGCCCGTGCTGAGCTCTTCCTCTTCTTCACATCCCTGCTCCAGAAATTCACCTTCCAGGCAGCCCCGGACACCACGCTCAGCCTCCAGCCCCTGATAGGCATCGCAATGACCCCACAGCCCTACAAGATCTGTGCTGTGCCTCGGTAGGGAAGCCTTGGCCACTGTCCTCACATGGAAAACCCTTGGTCAGGGGTGCTGAAAACAAGCCCCTGACAGCTCTTGAGGCTGGGTGGTTTATTTCTTTCAAAGCAATTGCAAAATCATTTCTTTCACAATTAGATCCTGCACTCTGTATCCCATGATGATGTGATCATGGGATCAGCCTGGGAGCTAGCAGGGCATTATTAGGCTTGTCCTATGGCACTGTAAATTAATGAGAGGCTTGGGGATTTCCTAATTTTATGATGGATGGCCATAGTTCACCTTGGCAAAATGAGGGACACTTTAGAGACTGCACTGTTGAACCACCCACTGTGGCTGGGTACAGTGGGAGAGCAATACCAGCCTTTTTAATTTCCTTAATATGTACTTCTCTAAAAAAATGTCACTCTATAACACTTGTCTCATACATCAATAAATCTTTATCAAAGCATTTCTGTCATAAGTGTTCTGCCAAGTGAAGACCAACACAGGCCATGTCCAGCACGGGCTGTGGGCTTTGGCCATGCCCTGGTGTCTCTGCCCTGAGGTTGGCACTGTAAAAGCAAAGGCAATTCCTACAGAAGGCATGGAAAAAATTATCCTGGCAGCACAGCTATAATTATAATATACAAAATCCTCCCTGTTTACCTGCCCAGCATCACGGACTGGCTGGTGTGTCCAAGGGCAGTGGGCTGAGCTCCAGCAACACACAATGTGGTTAATCTGCACTCAACAGTCTAACGAGGAAAAGGGTGCCTTGGAAAACAACAGCAACAAATTACTATTTTGAACCATCACCTACACAATGAAACAGTCCCAAGATTGGCAGCCAGTGGTTAACACCAGTAAATGCACTGAACTGGGAAATAACTGCACCACAAGGAGCCTGCTGAGACCTCCAGGCAGAAGCTGCAGTTCCCAGGAGCAGGATGGGCAATCAGGAAATCAGCACAGCACCAGGAACACACACCTCCAGCTCCTGCTCTCCTGCTGAGGAAATGAGCAATCTTTTCAATTTTCCCTGGAGTGCAGCTCACCTCTTCCTAGAGGAAGCAAATTTCTCCCAGGTGAACACAGCTTCTGGCACAGCTCCTTCAGCACCAGCTGGGTGGGGGGTTCTGCCACCTCCTCTGATTTTCTGTGCCAGTGGAAACAAAAGTTTGGGCTGAGATACTGTTCCTGGTACTTGAGGCTGTTTCACAGACCCATGGTGGAGAAATGAGGACACATGGTGGGACACCAACCAGTCCATTTATTAAATACAGACTTGTCTCATCCCACTCCTAGGGAGAACCTGGTCAGCCCCAGCCCCTCCCCCCCTCCTCTCCTCATGCCAGCTGCCCTCCAGCCTGCTGCTGGCATGGGCTCCCTCACCTCCCCTTTCCAGCAGAAACAAGAAACCCATTTGACTTTCTAGACCTGTTATCCTTTCTTTTCCTTCCCTGAGAGAAGCTGAAGGGGAAGGCTGCAAATGGGCTGCATGCCTGGAATTGACTGGGAACAGGGGAGGGAACAGTGTTAAGGTTTCTGCTGTGTGAGCATTACTCCCAAAACAATTCCAGTTCACAGGTGTCATCTGACTGTTCTGTGGTACTTTTCCCCCCAGTGCTTTGCTCAGATTCCATTTCCTTTCCCAAGCTGCTGCTCTATCCAAAAGCTTCCTCCGTAGGCCTCTGCTGAGTTAGTTAAATTCCAAAAGGACAGTGCATTTCACAGGCTTCTTGAATATTTTGCCCCCTCCACCTAAGCTATCTCCCACTCATGACCGACCTCAGCTCCTTTGCTTTGCACTCAGGGCTTTAATCCTGCACTCCTCTTCCAGGGACACCCCTCACCTGAACACACAGAACTCCTGCTGCAGTGCTTGGCTCTTCAGGAGCTGCCAGAAGGTGCAAGCAAACAAGGTCAGGACTGAACACATCCTGCAGCTCAGCTCAGCCTTCCTGCACAGCTGAGCACCTCCTCCCTTCCCTTCTCCCTCACACACCTGCACGTTTTGGTGTTCAGTGTCTGAAACTGCTTTTATGTCCAGCCTCAGAAAGCAGGAAAAACAGTTCTTCCATAGTGGCTTCACACTCTGGGACAGGCCCTTCCACGCTGGGGAACCAATGCAGCTCCTCATCCTCAGATCTTCACTCTGGAGGGCTGAAGGCTGCCAGTCTTTACCAACAGCACTCCTGGGCTGGGAGCAGTGCTCAGGGAATGAGAGCTGACAATGGCACTGAATGACAAGAATGGAACACATAAATCACCTGCAGAGCAGGCTGGGCAGGGCAGACAGTTTTCTTTTCCAAATAAAAGCAAGAACAGTGATTTAGAGCTGTACCTGTCCTCTGTGTCCTCTCAGGTGGGGCTGAGAACAGGCTGAACCCTCACCTACCTCAGCAGCAATAGTTACTGAGGTCACTTCACAGCTCATCTGCAGAGGGGTTTAATCTTTTCACTTCACAAAGCCCCTTGCCCAGCTCTGTGGGCTGAGCAGAGGGAACCAGCTTTGGGTGGGAGAAGGAACTGGAAACAGCAGAGGAGAGCAGCACAACTCATTACATCCATACCCTCATTATAACACATGTCTGTCCCAAAACAGGGTATTTTACATGGTGTAAATGTACCAACGTGTAGAACCAGAAACATCATCTAGGGATCCTTAAATACATGGCTTGGAATAAAGACACCAAAGAATTAATTTTAAAAATCTTTATGTGAATATAAAAGGATTTTTTCCCAAAGAAAAAAATAAAACCAAAAGTTTAAAAATTAGTGCAATTTTTCAAGTTCTATGCAACACAGTGTTTACATTTGTTTTAAACAGAAGACGTAGACACTGATACACTGAAAACCTTAACTCCAGCTTTAGGGGAAGGGGAAAAAGAAACAAGTAAGAAAATTATTGTACTAGACATTACCAACTCCTAAACAGTGGTTTTCATTTTCTAATTCCTAAACTATTTATGGCTACCTAAATAGAACATCAGTATTGCTTATATTACTTATTTCCAAGTAAGTGTATATAATAGAAAATAGAATACCCATATATTTTTTTTAATGAACAAAAAGAATCAGGTGAAAATTTATTTTCAGTGAATGTTTCTTAAACCACTACATAATAAGGTTGTTGCAAAAGAGTCTTCTCAAAACTGCTGCCTGACCCATTTTGAGTAAAAGAACCTACTAGTCCATATTTTGTATTATTGCTATAAAACAGTTCTCTTCCACAGTAATTAATCTCATATAAAAATAATTAACAAATGATATGTCAATCAAAACATTTTTTGTTTCTTTGGATCTACATTACCCGTTTTACTGGAAACTGGCTAAATTCCTAATAATGCCATTTAACTTCAGCAGTATTCAGTGATTTCACCTCATATTTGAGTCTGCTCTGAACTGTGCTGATGGGATGGCACAAATTCACCTTTCAGGAGAGCCAAGGGGCCTCTCTGTTTCTCCTGCCTCAGCAGTGGTGCAGCAAAGGACATGGAGTGACAGGGCTCTGCTGCTGCACGCTGGACACAGCTCAGCTGTAACTCAGCAGTGTTTTCAGCAGCTTTTTGGTTTGACATGGGTGAAGCAAACATTAAAATGATCCTGATCTAATGCTCCTTCCTGCACAGGCAGATGAGCTGAAGTGAATACAGCACCATGGCTTATGATCCAGTACTTATTTCCACACATCAGTTCCTCGTTCACAGGACAGAACCCAGGTTTAACCCATGGTAGAACAGCTGTTTTAAACAGGTTCTCAGTCCCAAAGAAACCCTTGAGTGATATTCACAGGCTTCACTCTGAACAGTTTGGAAAAGTCCCAAATAAGCAATATTTTATCCAATACCTGAAAACCAGATTCATTTTGGCAACCCCAACATGATTACTGGGGACAACTGTGCCCTGCAATAGGCTGATCCCTGCCTGTAGTTCAGGACTTAAATAATTCTTCCATCACTAGTCACAAGACAAACTTCCAATTAAATGATAGGGAGGTTCTTGGTTATTTTTGGTCCCAGGGTCTGCAGTTTTGAGAAGTGTAAGTCAAAGACATTTGCTCCAAGTTTGTCACTATTCAGCACCTGACAGACTACTGACACAGCTCCACTACTGGGAGAAGTACAACAAATCAAGCCTACCAACTACGTGAGTATTTGAAGGACATCCATCAAAGTTTCCATGCTGCAAAGAACGAGGGTTAAGAGACCCACTCAACACCATCAGAGACAGCTCCACGTTTCACTAGAACACACCAAATACCAGACTTTAGGAATGGAAGCATCTTGCTAAGACTTCATCTCCTGCTCCACTGCTCACCACCACCTCCCTCCCTCTCACAGCTCTGGCAAATTAAAGATGCAACTGTACCTTAAAAACACCAACTCCACTAACACCACTGCAGCAATAAAAGACCTCAAAACCCACGAGGTAGTCCAAAGAAGCATAGAGTCCTGAAGAACACCACCACAGACAACTCTCCAACAGCCACGTGTCTGGCTCATGCCACACTGAGCATGAGACTGGCTTTTAAGCAAGGCCTTTTGAAGGAGGAAATCTGTTGAATGCCTATTCATACATACAGCACTGTAAAACATCCACCACAACTAAGAAGCAACCCTAAGTATCAAAAATGAATGCTTGCCTCTTCTCTGGCATTACATGCAATGCCCAATTAAAAATGTAATATTTTGGGGAAGGAAGAAATCAAAGGACAAGCTATAGTGAGGGGCAGGCAAAATGAAACACTATCCAAATGTCACAATTCAAAATCTAAAAATTCTGTAAAGCTCAACCCTGTTCTCAAATCAAAGATAGCCTTAATGGTGAGACAGGTGTGTCTTCATTCTCACAGTTAGCTGAATTTTATATTAGATGGTGGTCTGGTACAGCACCCTCAAATACTTAAGGGTATTCATTTCATTTTAAGGGCTGCTGCAATTTTATTTTATTTAACTGTGGGTATAATGAACTTTTTCTAGACCATTTGCAAAGAACAGACATTAACAGGTTTCCTAAAAATACAATTCAAAACAAGTTAGACATTTGGGAAATAAAGTCACAAGTTCTGTGAAAGACAACAACTTCCTGCACACAGATTTCAGGTAACAACCCCCATTTCATCTTCAATCAAACTATTAGAGTTTATGCACTTTTCTCCCTGCCAACAAACAATCTCTGCTGCCAGTAACTGCTAAAGCCATCTCTCATTCCTCTGCCTAGCACAGTTAGTTCAGAATAACTGAGTGAAACTACATCTAAAAAAGAGGAAATGCAATTTCCATGCACAGGGTTGTATAAATAGGTTGAAATAAATGGGGCTCCTTCCCACCTAATCCCCTTTCTGCAAATAAATGCAGTATACCAATATGCCAGACATTTAAAATATAGCCCACACTTTTTTCTTACCCTGGAAAAGACAGGCTTTTTTGGCTTAAGTAAATTCAACATCTTAAAGACAGGTTTTCCTCAATGTATATATGCATCAACTTAAGCTTTGCTTTCTTTTTTTTTTAAATAAACTGAAAAATTCTGCTTCTCATAAAACAAATCCTGTCTTCTGTTACTAACAGCTGGTACCACACCTTTATTTTCTTCTTCTATAATTGCAAGTACTTTCTTGCTTTTAAAATTGTACTTTCTATTCTAAAAACGTCTTTTTTTAAAAGATGTTACCAATCTTTTAGATCTATTTTCAGAAGAGCCCAGCAAAAATGCTCAATATTGCCAGTTCCCTGAAGTACACCTTTGCATAACATCTTCCCATTATAAAAGTCAACTTTCTAGTCCAAACCCACTTAAATAAAGTTTTAAATATATAGTGCCAAATTTCATATTTACAATATAATCTGAAGGCAAATAGAAATCTTTTAAGTTGTGCTTGTACATGCTGCAGTTATTAAATCTACTTGGAAAACTACGTGCTGCCTTCTGGCTGATCACCTTAACCCCTTCCTGACAGGTTCTGATGTTGTAATTTGCAGCTGCTCACCATTCTAACCTCCTCTTTCATCGAGTAGGTGAAGTGGAAAGGTATAAAACATTTAAGGACACTTTAGCACGTGAGTTTTCCTCATGTCCTCGTGTTTAATCAGATGTTGCCCCTGGTACTTTAACAGTGAGGTTCCTCCTGGTGTTGGTGACGTGTCGCTGCTGCGCCAGGAAGGAGCGGCCGGGCCCGGCCCCGCAGCTGCCACTGCTGCCCACCAGCCTGGCTTCCATGCCCAGCTTCTGCAGACTCAGGCTCTGCAAGAGTTAAACAACAACTGAAACAACAGCAAAAACAGAAAGAAAAAAATCCTGCTCATGCTTACTTAGTAAGCACACTGAATTTTTTCTGCTGTATTTCTTCGGTTAACTAAGATTTAACTGGTACATGCAGCAAAAGATGTTTCAAAAAGTGAATTTTGGACCCACCTTGTTGTACCATGCAGTTACAATCAGCTTTTCCTCATAGTCACGTAGCTTGGCTATTTTGTATTCATTCTGCAAGGAGACAAATCTCAGTTAAAACACAAATTTTATCTGCATAAACTCGCTGCAGTCCACTGAGTGAAATAAACACAGGCAGCAGAAATGCTTCAATACACAAAATAACTACAAAGCCTAGAAGTATAAACAAAGATACTTCCATAAAAAACTGAGAGATAAGTATCAGCCTGCTTTAAGAAAAGGCTAAACTACACAAGTCGCAGTTAGAAACACAAATGGAACTTGGAAATGTACTCTGAGGGTTTGTGTGGGGAAATGCACAAGAGGTCTGCTGTGTATCAGAAAATCTATAAATAATTTAGTAATTTTTCACCTGAAAAGAATGTACCTCCAGTGACTGAGTAATTGCTATGATATACCTCCCTAGTACTCATTACATAAAAGAAATGTGAGGCCACAGCATTAACACAGTCAGACCTATCAGCCTACTGAACCACGCTGAGGAGTTCTGTATTTGCTCAGGCAACTATTCCAAATAGTCCCATCAATATTGCTGCAAAACTCAGTGCATTTCACCAATTTTTTTTTTTTTATTTGTACTATTGTCAACAATCCTTTCAGAATTTCAGCCAGGCAGATTTTACTGAATCACTAGGAAACAGTATCTTGAATGCCTAATATCAGAAACAGAACATAGTTGAAGTTATTATTAAATATATATTAAATTTTTACCTCTAGTGCTTCAATTCTTTTGTCTTTTTCCAAGATCTGTTTTCTGAGCAACATAATTTCTGCTGATGCTGGATTTAGCTTGGGGTCTAAGGTTTTTATCACCTGGACAAGGCAAAACAAGAGCATTACAAATCAGTTTGATTCCAAACACCTCTGCATCTCATCTGCTCAAAGGAGGAATGTGAGAACAGGCTGGGCACTGGTCAGGCTGTTACACTGTACATACAACAGAGAGCAAAGGGTACAAAGGAATCCTTACTGCACCTCATGCTCAGCCTAAACTCTATTTATTCTCTCAGACTTAATTGACTGCAGTTGAACAACCTGACTAAAAATGTAACTTGTAGCTACTGCTTTTAATTGAGAGGTGGGGACACACACACTCAATCTGTTTAACAATTTATGAGGAAGGAATGCATATGTTCAGAAACATGCCACTCACATTCCTTGCTTTTTCAAGGTACATTTTATATCTTTCTTCCATTGCTTTCATATCCTCATCTTTTTTTCGTAAAGCTGCTTCCAGCTCTCCAATCTTCTGGGCTGTTTACAGAAATTATCAACAAAGACATACAAAATAAAAACAGACATGGTACTTTCAGGGCTTCTGTGTTCTCTTGGTTTCACCATCCCTCAAACAGAGAACGATGTAGAAGCTAGAAGTTTAATTTTAGAAGGTCTAAGTTCTTATTTTTGTTCCAGCTGTCCCACCTGACCCTGAAATCCCATTTTTCAGAGCACTGTTCAACAAAGCTCATCCCCCCCAGGATCCTCTCCCTGCCCACCACCACACACAAAACCCCTCCACACCCCCTGGTTCAGATTTGAAGCTAAGCTGCAGCAGAAAGCCTCATCCAGACAACTAGCCCATAGTCCAGTGGATGTGGGAATCATTTCAGAAGAAACTAAACACAGTCTCATTAAAAAATATCAAATCCCCCCCTCAAAAGAACTCACGGCTCTGACTGTCATCAGGCTGGAGCTCTGCAAGATCAGCCTCTTTCTTCTGTAACTCATCATGAACCTCATTCAACTTTTCCCTGTGAATGAAAAGTTGGACTAAGGATTAAGCTCACAAATAATTCCAGGTTTAACAGCTGGAAGCTTAGACTTCATGACAGAAGTATTTAAGTAGCTATTTTAAGCTCTAGCAATTCTTCAGGGTTTGAATAGAAATATTAATATCATAAAAGTTGTGACTTCTGAATTGATCCTCCTTCAGTTAAAACCAGGAAAATGAACAATTAACTCCCTCCAGCATCATCTTAGCAAGAACTACATCTGCTGAAAGGACTGGAAATATTTCAGAAGAGTGGAATACACTTTGAGTGATGGTTTTATCAGTCTGTTATAGAATCAGAACAGTTAAAATGCTGGTGGTGATGAAGAGACAGTGAAGTGGTACTGGTACTACAGGATCATCGTGGTCAGAGTAAACAAAACTACAACACCAATATTTAACTCACTTTATGCATAATTCTCCAATCAGTGGCTTAGAAAAACAAGACATCCCTACCAAGGTTTAAGCAGTTCCTGTGCTCCATTTAGTATAAATAAACTACTGTGGATGCATGTGCCTTACTTACATGTGTGCTGCCAGTTTCTGCTTCAGGTTGCTGGACTGTGGAAGGAGAGGGTTAAAATTCAGTTGTATCTCAGTATTTCATACCATGCAACATTCAAGTGCTCTTACAAATCAGCCAAGAATACTTAGCACAACTAAATAAGCCAAAGCAAATAAATCCACTGAATGATAAAAGCAGGGACTTTTAAAGTAAAGTAGAAGGGTTACAGTTCCATAGAAGGAATCACATGAAACATGAGCTTTTCAGTTGAACTGCAGTTGATATGGAGATTATTTCTCAGATACACTGAAAAATAAGATGCACATCTAAACCAAGGACTTGATGCTACACTGGAGGACTTTAAACAAAACTGGCAAAATGTTTCACTTACTCCTTCAGTCTTGGATCCCTGCTCCTGTAAAGTCTTTTGCAGATCTTCAATCTGCTGCTGTAATCCTCCAATACGCTCTTCATTGAGCCTTTTAGGAAGAAAACAGTTACTGCCCATCTAAGTAGTTCACAGACAGATTTTTCTGTTTCATTAGTTTTTCAGAGAGTCTACCCAGCACAACTTAAGCCACAAATAAACTGATTTCAAATGCTTTTAGTTTGACTGGAACTTCTGCTGAAACAAACACATGGAGCTTTACTGAACATTTTACAGTGGAATTCCTATAGTCATTTTCAGTTTTGAGAAAATGTAACAGTCAAAAATTTTCCTGTTCTAGTAACATTTTTTAGCATTCATTGATAGAAAATCCATGGTCTAACAGTCTGAAGTTCTAGAAATAGAGTTCACACGCATTCTTGGTCTACCAAGGATCACTCAGAGTGAAGAAGAGTGCCCTGTAAGCAACACTTCCTTCAGGGTATGGTACACACAGATCTACCACATTTAAACCACTTTCCTTCTTCCTCGCTTCATAATCCTTCATTTATGATTACACTGGTGAAAGAAAAGGTTCCTACACTACAGATGCAAGGCACAGATCACCCTGAAAACTCCAGAGATCACTTTTTGCTGTATTTTAAGATATAGTTTCAGCCATCACCTTTTCTCAGTTTCCAGCTCGTTCACTGTGCGGTGCTTCTGCTCCAGCTCCTCCTGGAGCTCTGCAATCCGTTCATTTTCTGATCCTTCCTGCTTCAGAAGGAGCATCTTATTTTCATGCTGCAGCCGAATAAACATTTCTCTGAATCAAAAACAACAAAATAAAGTCACTGTTAATTAAGAAGGTGACTAAGAGGAGGAAGAAATAGTCCTGTTCACTTCCCCAACCTTAAAGTGAGCCAAGCAGGTTGTACTTAATGATATAATTGGGGTAACAATGCAATTTGTTATTAAAAGGTAACTTAACTTTTGAAAACTTTAAGAGATATGAGCTGAGTTTTAAATTGTCACTCCAAACCCAGATTTATATACAGCAATCTGATATGGTTTTAAGGAAAAAAGCAAAATCATTTTAGTATGGGGAAATAATTATTAACACCTATATGGGGGCTAAGCAAGGAGTGGGATAAAGAATCACATTGATGAAAATACTGAACTTTCACAGAAGCATTGTCATGCCCCACCCATGAACATCCCAAACAACTCAACCTTTGGGTCTCACCTATATTCCACTGGCAGAATTTCAGCAGCAAGATTCTCATGGCTTTTAAAACGAGATTCACCTGAAATCACATGAGGGGTTTAATTTAGCACACTTAAAGAAACCTCTAATCCAAATAAAAGAGTCTCTGAAGATAAAGCAGTACCTGTTTGACTCAGGTGATCCTGCTGCATCTGTGCACACCGGAGCTCCTCATTTGTCTCTCTTAATGCATCACACTGCACTATCAGTCTCTAACAAGACACATTTGAGGTGGAATTAGGTCAGGCTGCACCACTTTTAACACCAAATAACATTACTCAGAAGTAATAATGACACATGCACATTTTAGGTTGGCCTTGATGATCTTGGAGATCTTTTCCAACCTTCATGATTCCATGATTCTATATTATGTTTTATATGTGAATGCACACACACAGGACACTAAACTTCATTTTTATGGTGGCACTGCTTCCAGGAAGGTTCTCCTCAAGCAGAGGATCTGAGAGAGATTTAGATGTTCAAATAAACTCTTAAAGGGACTTACCTCTTTTTCTTTCATTAAAGCTTCGTATTTTTCTTCGAGTCTCTTCATTTCAAATGCCAGCTTATCAGCTCTTTTGGATTCTTCAGACAGTTTGTTATGAAGCTCCTGGACCTTTTCATAAAAGCATTATTTAGCACAGGAATGTTGCAAGATGCTACTTCAAAAAGCTACATTAAAACAGTCCTTCCTGCCCAATTCAGCCAAAATAAAACAGCTGGCTCCTCAAGCTTAAAGAAGCAGAGATGGGATGTGAGCCTCTGTGTTTTGGGGGGGGGGTTTATTGATTTTTGGTTGGTTGGTTTTCGTTTTTTTTGTTTTTATTTAACTGTTTCCTAATTCCTACAGAAATCAAAATAAAACTTCTAATTTTCATGAAGAATGGTAAGAATATGAGAATGTAAGAATGTAGTGACAGGACAGGGGTAATGGGTTCAAACTGAAAGAGAACAGGTTTAGATCAGGTATTAGGAAAAATTTCTTTACTGTGAAGGTGGTGAGACCCTGGCACAGATTGCAAAGGGAAGCTGTGGCTGTCCCATCCCTGGAAGTGTTCAAGCTCAGGTTGGATGGGGCAACCTGGGATAGTGGAAGGTGTCCCTGCCCATGGCAGTGGAATGAGATCATCTTCAAGGTCCCTTTCCAAGCCAAACCATTTTATGATTCCATACAAATGATCTCAGTAACAGCTGAACAACCTCTCCCAGGCACACAAATTACCTCAGTCAGAGTAAAGAAGAAAAGCCTGCAGACTATGGACTCTCACATCAGTTGAGAGGGTAACTACAGTTAAGCCTGCAAGTTTAACAAACAGGGAAAAACCCACAAGGAAACGACAGAGTATGAGGGCGTTTTCACAACTCAGAAATTCTAAAAGGACAACGCAGGGTTGTTAAGGTGTTCCCAGCTACCTGGGGAAAAAATGAACCTTTCAAACTCAAGGGCAGCACTACCTGTCTTTTGTAGGTTTCCAGCTGGGCTCGTGCTGCGTTGGCTTTCCTGAGCTCATCCTCCAGACTGACAGTGTTGTGCATGTACATCATGTTGGTCTCCTGCAGGGACTTGACCTGCCTGCGGAAATCGTTCAGGTCCTGCAGCTTCTTCCGATACACTTCCACCGTGCACTCCAGCTTGCTTGCCTTGTCTGCAGTAGCCCTTGAGGTATAAACAGCAATCAGAAGGAAAGATTACAAAACTCAAACTCTGCTGACACACACTGTTTTCAAAGAGAGATGTGACATGCTTAGCAGCAGTTACATTTCACTGCTTTATTTTTAAATGTATAATCGACACAAACTTGCTTATAAAAACTGAAATCAGCCAGCCTTCAAGTGAGACTGACAGTCACAGGCCAGAAATATGAGCAAGGGTTAGTGGGTCAAATATCCCTGAGGAATTCTGTGGCACCACAACATCCTGTGCTGGACAGTCACCTCGTAATACTGGTACCTGGTATGTTCTCACTGGGGGATTATAGAGAATTAGAATATAACTGCTCTATGAAAATGATCACTGGCAGATATGACTGAGAACTGTCAGCTGATTGTTATAAAAAAACTACATGGTAAGAAAACATTGGCACCATAATTTTAGAATTAATTTTAATATCTGTGTTTATTATCTGCATTCATATCTCACCAGAAGCCAGTACAAGAAAATAATGGAAAAAATCTACAGCTAGGATTTGTTTCAGATGTTATTTAAGAACCACTAAGTTAAACACCTGAAACCACTTTTCTTTGCATGTTTTATTCATATCATTTTATGAATAGCAGATCTGCTTTCACAATACAATTTATTTTGGATATTTCTTGGGTGGTCTGGTATTTAATACAGTTTACACAAGCTGGAATGTTACACTAAATTCTCATGAAAATTACTGTGTGTTTCATCTTCATTTTGTTAATGATCTCACTAGCCTAAATCTAGCCTAGAATGCTGACATCAAAAGTTAGGTTAAAATTCTAGCTGTATATATGCTTTTCTACATGAGAACTTCCACTTTCTGTCCCACATGAAAAGCTTAAGTTCTGTAGTCATTAATTCTGCTTCACAGACAAATTTCATGTGTTATTCTTGTCAAACTATGGAGCCTTTTCCTGAAAAAGGCCTGCATTTCACCTCTGCTTTGCTGAATAGTTCATTCAGGTAAGATCTGCAGAAGTAACACCTAAAAAAACTCTTGTTAAATACAAATCCTTGAATTTAGCTGTTAAATCCTAATGTGTATATTTGGAGTTCTCTGCTACATACCTAAGAATGTCATTTTCATCTTTCAAGGCTCTTGATTCTTCTGCTAGAGAGGTCAGTTCATTGTTTCTATGTTGCAGCTCAATCAATTGCTTTTCTAGATCTTCACAATGGGCACGATAATCATCTTTTGCAGCTTCAAGCCTACCAGATCCAAACCAGTACCTTTGTTAGGAACTCATCATTATTGCACAGTTTCATTTAGTACTAGAATTACTAAAAAGAAACAAGATAAAAAGAAAACTACTGATTTAAGTAGCTGGAAAAATGTTACAATAAACATGGAACATTTTGCTGTCTACCTGTTAAATCATAATGCATTGCACACTGCAATTTATCACATCACTATCAAGGAATCACATGAAAAGTGATTTTGTTTCCCGGTGTGGATCACAGAGAGATTAATATGTGAAAGAAATCAGTTCAGTAGAGAGACATGGTGGCATTGGGGGGTTTAGGGTTTGATTTGTGTGTCAATAAATCAGCCCTCATTTTTCTGCCTTCCATCACCTTTTTGGAAGTATTAGAGAGCTACGCCAATTACAAACTGATACTTTTTACAATAAGTAACAGATTCTCTTTCTTTTTAAATATAAGGACTGTCTTTAAAATACGCTTATACAGCACTGGACAACTTTTAATGCAAAAGAAATTGAGATGGAAAAGCCCCAAAGAGCACCAGAAATTTTCAGGGTGCATTAGACAAGTGAGAGATTTTGGGGGGAAATAATTTCATACCTGAAGTTTTCTTCTTGCAATTGTTCCAGCTGCAACTGTGCACTGAAATATTTTTTTGCAACCACAGTATTTGGATCATCAAGAGAGTCGTCTAATTGCTCTAGTCTGTCATTCATAATCTCATTTTCTGACATCAAGCTGTTTTTCTCATCCTGGAGGGCAGCCACCTAGCACAGATAAAACAGCATGAACACTGTAAGACTTGTCCAAAGAACTGAAGCAAGACAGCAATACATCACCAAATTAGTTTATGAAAAAGGCTGAGCGTTTAGAAGTTTTAGAATGTACTTTACAGAGCACACTTGAGCATACAGATGCTTTAGTGTATGACAGTTATGAAGCACTAAAGGAAAAGTCCCTCTAAATAAAAAGACAAATTTCTGTAACTGAAACCACGGTAAAAAGGCAGACAAAGTGATATGGAGAGAAACTGCTACTTCCATTAAAAACACCACGGACGCCGTACAAAAAACTCTGAGTGCTGCTGCAAGAAGTGTCCGTCTTGCCTGTACTTGACAAGCAGAAGCAGCAGGGCGTGGCCAGCACCCGCGGCCGCCGTGCTCAGCGGGGAATGGCTGCGGGAAGCGGGGTGGGCCGAAGCGCACGCACGGACAGCCGGGCCAGCCGCAGGGGGAGCATGCAACCCTGGCAGCGCACTCACGGCTACCCGGTGTCACAGCTAAGCACAGGGGCTACAGCACTTCACTGACAGGAGCCAGCTTCACAGCCAGAAGGATTAAGAGGACAGAACCTTTAAAGTTTGTCTAGTGAAAGCTGCTGTGTTAATTTTAACGTCCTGTCGAACATCAGAGCACGCAGCATGTGTTAGTCGACTGCATTTAAACAGGGACAATATGCTTTTTGGGTTATGTTCTCCTGAATTATAAAGTAAACCTACCTTTCTTATACTCTTGGAAAATATCAAGGAAGACTGAGACCTTACAAGTGAATTTATTAAGAATTAGTTTAAATGAGAAGCGTCAAGTCAATATTATGGCTTCAAATAAATAAAAGAAAATAAAATATATCATGATGACATTATTAAACAGATATAATCTACAGTATGTAATATTAAGAAACAATTTGTTTGTGATCATGATTTAAAAATCTATCAGTCAAACAGATGTAAAAGTCAAACAGTAATTAATCTGTCACTTCATAAGGTGTTGGCTTTCTGGGTTCACTCCTTTTTATGTACCAAATGTCATTTACTATTTACATGCACACAAACACCTCTGAGTAGGGAGCACATCTGAGCCTTGCTCAACCTCCTGTTCAAGAGTCAGCCACTCCTTAAGCATGCACAACATTCAGACTTTCAGAATAATCCTGAAACATCACTCAGACTTAAAAAAAACCCTAAACATCAAACTATGAAACTCAAAGCAGGTTTTACATCTTTTCTCAGTTGCTTTCTGGTAGCCTTCTCTTCTTTTTTTACTATTTCAATGTAGCAGAAGTGGTTTCAAAATCAACAAATTATGAAGAGAGGTTTTGAAGACACATCACAGTATTACAGAGCTGTGCTGTCATCAACTCATCTGTTTTTATTCAGCAGTACCTTTCCCTTGAACACCTTTCACCTGTGCCATGCCATGGTAAGAGCAACTGGCTCTGCATCACCTATGATTAATTAATGGAGAATTCTGGAAGAAAAGCCAGGGAAAACAGGAGAACACCTGGGACTTCTCCTGCAGATTCTTCTCACAAGCATTTTTAGATCTCTGCTTTCACAAGGATGCCTTACTACTGCCTCAAGAAAAAAAGGAAATTAAATATCAATTCAATTATAGCAGCAGCTTCCTGGGCACGGCGAGTAGCTCTGAGCTGCTTTAGACACAAGAATTCTGCTTTTTCAGTTGTCATTGTCAGTAAGAAATGTAAAACTGGCCTCTGCTTTTGTGGGTGTTCATTTCCAGAGGCTCACACAGCCAGTACAGCCCTCTGGCTCCTACAGGATGCCACCCAAATGTTCTCTTTGTGCAGAGCCAAATCTGACATGAATTGCCTTCCCAGATAAAACTCTTTCAATTCTCAAATTGTAGTGCCATAGGAGAGGGGCTAGTAAGTGACTTTTTTTTTTCATTTAAAGTGTTGATTGAAATGCAAATTTCTCTTTATTGTCATGAAGTCCTCTCTCCTTTCTCTCAAGAGGGGCTTGATTAACTGCTATATCCATTAAAAACAAAACCAGGCCTATTATTAGTGTTGTTTGAAAATGCCAGCAAGGATCTATTAGTTTTCATTATTTTTATCCTGAAATCTCCTCCATGTTGCAATTGTGTATGAGAAAAAGATAGCAAGTTTTAGATAAATTACAAATTTTTGTCATTCATCAACTCCTATTGAAACAGCATGATTTTCCTATGATTAAATCTAATTACTGTTTATGACATGAACTGGATTTTTTGGACACAGTACAAAAGACTAGAGGACTAAGAATGAAAAGGGCAATTTTTAAAAGCATGATAACATTGTTTTAACACTACCTGCTACTAAGGGTAAACATTAACCTGAGACAAAGAACCTTTGAGATAGCTGGCACAGGACCTCAGCTTACACTTCCATCAGAAAACTCTTTCCAGTAACTGCATTTTGGAACACAGAATAATTGCTTTTCCCCCGACAAGCAGCTACAAATTCTCACAAAAATTAAAACAATGCAAAATGCACTTTGCCCTTCAAAATTTCTACATCTTAATAGCAGCACCACTACATATTAAAGAAATAAACTGACTGTTTCTTACCTGCAAATCCAACTCTTGACATCTTTGTGCCAACTCCTCTTTTTCTGCTAGTGCTTCCTGAAGGTCTTCCAAGGCTTTTTTAAGCTTTCAAAAAATAAGGCAGTCAGTCACTATGGCCCATATCCAAAATACTCAGTTACAGCTTCTAAAATGCCTCAGTTGCTTACACCCATTGTTTAAGTTGGCTGTTGGGTGCACACATTGACACACAAACCTATAAATACTCTGCTAGATCAGGATCTCTGCTTATTTCACTTGCCTTTTAAATGACTATCACACTTAGAAAGTAAACTACTGAAACACAAGGCAAAGGCTAAAGGCATAACAAAACACAGGAACGTGCTGTCACCATTTCCAAATCCCTTGAAAGTTAAGTTCATTTTATGTGCAACATCTTGGAGTGTTCAGGAATTATCAGGAATTATCACAGCCCCTCAAAAGTAACCTGAAGTACTCACCCTGACAAGGCTGAGCCTTGATGCATCCCTACCCCCCCTGCAACGTGGGTTTGCACTGACCAGTTTCACTCCTTGCAGTCACAGTGGGATTTTTAAAGAAGCTATAGAATAACACTTAAGTTTTCAGTTAATTAGCACTGAAAACCAGCATTACTTCATGTAGGGGATGGCTAGATACCAAGTTATTGTTCAGGCTTGATCTTCAACAGCAACACAGATCAGGCAGTTACCTGCTGTTCCACTTCACTTGATGCATCACATGGGGAAGGACTTGTTACTTCCTTGCTCATGAGCTACAGAAAGAGGCCACAGGAAAAAAGGTTAAATTAGAGGTTACAGATCTGCAAGTTCCCTGTCTACTGAGTACCAACTGTATTTTCCATTGTGTTATTGCACCCCTTCAATATACCAAAAGAGATTAATAATGCTCCTCCTCATCTCATGGCTGGTAAAAGATTTAAACAGATGTAGACTAATATGATTTTTTTACCTCCCTCCTCTAAAAATTAATCAAGTTTGCAGTAACATTGTATTGGATGAATGTGATGTGTTGAAGCTATTGCCACCCCCTAGTCAGTCAAACTGGAATGAACCAGAAACAGGATTTCACTCCATTAATTTAACAGTTACCACATTTCTTTGTGTCCCACTAATTGCCACTAAAAAAACAATGAGAACATTACTTCTCTGATACAAAGATGTACAGTGTGTATTTACCAACAATGAAAGGGCTTTACTCCTCACTCAGAAATTACTGAATTATTTCTAGACCACCTTCTACAAGGTTTAGTCAGAAGACAACAAACACAAGCTTTATGGATTTATTTCTACCAATAGGACACATACAGCTTTAAAGACTATACAGTCAATTTCAACCTAAGTTATAAAGCTTATTACCAACTCCACTGTTACCCTGATGAGGGTGCAATTACACACCAGCTTCTCTGCACAGTCAGTATTTAGTTTTTGCCTCTCTCCACACTCAGTCCTGAAACTCTCAAAAGCCAGTGACTGCAGAGCTAAGCTGTCAGCTGTCATCACTAAGATGATCCAACCAAGAACAAATTAAGACAGGAGGAGGAGCACACCATGACAAAAATAGAAGAGATGCAGCTGCAAGCTTCTAAGTCAGAGGCTGGAATGGTCTGTCAGAACAATGCAACCTCACAAACACAATCAGCTTAACTCTGGGACCAAGACTACAGCACTGGGACAGAATTTCACAATCTAACTCCAGTATAATCAGTGGCTGGCAACTTTATACATTTCTTGTGTGGAACAAAAAAACCTTCAGCATTTGTTGTACGTTTGGGCACCACAAGTCTAAACCTAAAACCCTTTGGCCGGGGTTTAAAGTCTCTTAGTCCCAAAGCTCCCAAATAATTTAGGAAAGTATTTATACTCCTCCCTGACCTTTGCTTGGATGAAAAAATTCACAAAGGTCAACAAAAAGGTATTTGGATTTCTCAACTGATGAACTGTTACCTACCTCTTGAATGGCTGTCATGACAACGTGTTGAACAGACTCTTCAAGGGTCATGATATTCTGTATGTGTTCTGTGAAAAAGGATTTGTAGTGACTCATGACAATGTTCATCTCAATGGTTTGAGTAATATGATAAACTGCTTGCTGAAAGATCCAGAAGAAACTATTATCCATAAAGCTCCCTCAAAACAAGTAGTGGTCTCTTCATACAGAGGAGTACCATTAATCACCATCATAATTATCCAGTAATATAGCAGATAAGCACAAAAGATTATCAACTCTTAACTGGACAAATCTATACTCTGCCTAAGGAGAGATGCCATCAGAGCATGGAGGATTTGTTCTGGTAACGGGAGAGAAAACAACCAATTCAGTCTTGAGCCTCTGCAGGCAGAGAAGCAGTTTCTAATTTAAGAACTTAATTTAATTTTGCTATTTGAATATTAAATTCTAGGTCTTCGTACATATTTTAACAATATGAATAAACCATACACACTTCAGATTGTTTTTAAACCTACTCTGAACAAAGTTTTGAGTTTTATTCACAGACATTTCCCTGGGAATTTCTGCTTTTGAGTGAACTCCAGTTTCAGAACAGGCATTCATCAAATTAACAATGTTGATGGATAAGAAAGAGAAGTTTCTACATCTTTTCCACCTTAACTATCACCTGAGGCAGGCTGCTGTTTGCTGAGCAGGTTAAGGTAGTGCCTACCTTGTTTCCTCTCACAGTTGACTGCACAACCTAAAATTAGCTGCAGGAGCCTGCCCAGTTCAGTGGGATCTGAGTTCTCAGATATCTGGATCAAGTCTGGAATAAGCTCTTCTGCAATTTGCTGACCTAGGAACTGAAAAAAAATTTTAAAATTATGAGAAAAAGTAGAGTCCCACTTTTGTACAATGTAACAATCTGGTATCACTCACTCAGTGAGCCAGCCAGAGAAGATGCCCTAGAAGTTTGTTACCAGGTTTAGTTAACTGAGCACTTCTACAAGAAAAAAGTGACAATAGTAAAAGTTATTGGGACAGTTCTCAAATATGAGAGAATTCCTTTATTTTACCAACATAATAAAAGAAGGAATTAATAACACTTCCAGATGGAGTTGCTTCCAAATCCTTCAAAAAGTTCCTCATAAGCTTAAAGAAGTTCTGCTCCTGGGTCTGCCACAGATCCTCAGACCTGGCAGCACCTCAGGGCCTGGCTCTTGGCGTCACAGCTCAGCCCAGGCAAGACCAGGAAGCTACAAAAAGATCTGGCAAGTTTTTGAAACCATACCCATTACATAACTGTAATCACATCAATACAAAATTCAGCATTTTTTTTTTTAAACTCAAAATACAGCAGCCTTTTATGGCTACTGTACTCATCCCTGCATGAAACAGAACAAACTAATACTTTCTGTGTCCAGGAGGATTCCTGCCTTGGCTTCCACCTTCCAACTGAATATCATAAAACCTGCACTGGAGTTGCTGAGTCTGTTCTGTTGTGTACAAAAGGATTAAAACTTCTCTAGACAAGAGCAAACATGAACACACACACACAAAGTCAACAGGATTCTGCAGCTCAGTCCTTTCAACATTCAGCTGGGCAGACATGGTTCCCAGATCATACTCCAAGAGCCTTATCTAAAACACACCTGCTCAAATTAATTTCATATTCACTCAGACCTCCCACTTAACAGATAATTATCATACACCTTCTGCCTAAAAGGTCCTCAAAACAAATTACAGCTGTTTTTTCTACTCGGCTAAGTCAAGGGGAGCAATAATTATCGTGTTTAATGATGAGAACAACAATAGTAAATTGTTTTTTCATACCTCATGATAGTAATCCATAATTCCTTGCAGTATCTTCTTCAAATTACTGGACTAGTTGTTGTACGTGAAAGACAAGATTATAATTTTATTAAAATTTTTACTTTTTATTAAATCAAATAATAATTTCTAATAAAATTATTACAAGGCAGCTCCATGTGAGGCCATAGGAAGAGAAATATCACAACAGAAAATCCCCATTCAACAATGCTGGAAGGCACTTAAACTATCAACAGACAGTTCAAGCTCATTTAAAATATCCTTGAAAAGCTTGAGCTTAATTCTGTAGGTTTTGGACTGCCAGATCTCAGGACAGCCACAACATCCAACCCCACAAAGTTCACTATCTTCAGTTTTAAATACCTTTATTCTCCAGTTGTCACCAACATCTTCTTTGATGCGATTGAGCCAAGATGCATCAAACCAGGCAACATCTCTGAAACAAATGATTAATCAATGAGCACAGACTTAAATAAATAAGACAGCAAATTCCCAGCATTAAATCATCTGATGCTGAACTCCAGTGTCTAATGAGGCATAAATTCCTGGAGATTGCAAGGTAAACTTATGTCACAGGAAATTTCCATCCTGCTGGCTGCATTAAGGCACATTCCAGGGCTGGGACAATTTCTCTGTGTGCTTGAGACAGCTATGGATGGAGCACAAGGATGTGGAGGCCTTTGTCATGTTGAATTTTTATACTGGATAAAGTAGCCATAATGAGGTAAAGACATCTTTTTTTGACCAGTGCTGACATTATGTTTGGTACCTATTCCTGTAGGCCAGACTAACTAACATTTACTCCAATTTGTCAAAGGCACGTATTAAGAAAACACTTTAAACTACTGGCATTTTGTATATTTCTTATGTCTCTGTTCCCCTGGGCAGAAGGGGATTCAGTTTGCCAGCATAAACAAGGATCAATTGCTGAGGGAGGTGTTTACACACACTCAGCTGCCAAGCAGTACAATCACAGTATATTTAACAACATTCAACTTTGACAGTGCACTGTTTATTCACTGGTCTCAAAGCACCTAATAAAGGACAATCATTATCCCCACTTGCACACAAACCAACTTGGTGTTAAGAAGTTTGCCCAAAGCATGTGGCTGGCTAATACCCAAAATACACAGGAAACAACCCTCAGCAAACCCTAAATCAATTTTTGCCATGTCCAGAAAAAGGGTGAGCTCTGTCTTTAAAAAGTACATTTAAAATCTTTACAAACAGACAGGAGAGTTTCTGAGCTCGCTTTTTTTAGGGGGGGGGTGGTGGATTGTGATGGTGTCAAAGTGATTTCTTAGTAATTACAAAATGATACATTGTACCTGAGATGGCAATGCAGACTTCTCTTCAATCATCTGGGCCAACAATAACAATAAAATTACAGTGATGACTTCTAGCATGATACTCTTTCAAAAGAAAGACTTGCATTATAACCCTCTATGCTAATTTCAAAACTAGTGTATCAGTCAGTGTGGTGTATCACTAGTGTATCACTACCAATCTTCATTGCACCAATAGAACAGCTAATCAAAAGTAAAATAATTCCTAACTATTAATTGCAATTGAAGTTTTACAATTCCTGTCTTCCACAAGCATAGTGAGTTGTCATTTAAAACCTAGAACTTAAATCTACATTAATTGAGCAACCTCAGGAAGAGAAGAACACAAAGCCATGCCTTTGGAATCTTTAGTTTCTCATTCCAAAGAGGAACGTATTGCCTGAAGCATGGAAATCGTGCTGATGGGAAAAGTGAAAAAGATGGTGTCATCCTTGCCCAATTATCCCCAAGTAGGAATTTAATACTGCAGTATTTGTATATCTTCTCATCACCTTTTCCACCATGTCAATAATCAACTATCATACCATCCCCAAAACAGCAATACAAAGGCATAACCTATCTTCCATTATAAACTGTCCACTCTAAATTTCTGCCTACTTTAAAAGCAACTACGTCTGTCAAACACAAAACCCTCAGGCAACTGAATCCCTCTTCTTCCAGCTGAAGAACCAACTTACATTTGGTGAAGCACCTGAGCCATGGCAACCCCACTAGTCAAGTCCTGGACATCTCTGCAGGGTGCAGCTGTATTGAACGTCTGTAGCTAAAACAGGGAAGAACACTGAGGTTTAGTTCAGCAGGCAATAAATTAGCTGCCATCTTCCTTCTCCCCTCTCAGGCACAAGCATTTGGGAAGATGTCTTTCTACTTGAAATCCTTTTTGAACCACACAGACTTTAAGCCAACCCAATTATCTCACCACTTGTGACTGTTATGACTGGTAGCTTAAAAAGTTGGTACGAACACCCAGGCTGTTTTTTCATGCTAGGCCTTCTATTGTAAAGCAGATTATGGAAAGATAACTTGGGAGACTAAACTCATATTTATCCAGCCTTTGAATTATGTTGCAGTGCTTAGTTCTGGACATAACTACCTAACCAAAAAACAGCATCAGAATAAGGTGTGAAAGTTGATGGGGAAAAAAAATTTCCAGTCTTACTACAAGAACTTAGTAATAGAAGTAGGATGAGATTACCTCAATGTTAAAATGTTTCTGTGATTTAAATATTGTGGGATTTTTTTCAAACTATCCCCAAGCTTCTAGATAACATTTTGACAGAATTAGCTGTATATTTAGAATTGTAATATTTTATCCCTCCAAATACAATCAACTCAAAACTAATTATTCTAGACGAGAGAGCCATTCCATACATATGTCAATTCATCACAGTTACACAGGAAAATAAGAGCCTTCTTCACCACAAAAAACAAAACAGAAAGTTTATTATTAGTACTACTAGAAGATAGAATAGAATGGGAGCAAGTACAAATCCTTATAAACCCCATCCACTGCAGAAACTGAATTCTTAAACTCATTGCATTTACAAAGTCCTAAATTACCTGTTCCTCTGCAAGAGGGCTTTCCCAAACATCCTGTGCAACACAAACTTCTTCAGAGCTCCTGGTAAATGACCTTGTGTTTGGGAAATGGAGCTAGTGGGACCAGAGTGATGGAAAAAGCAGCTTCCAGCTGTGAAACTCTGAGGCAGTTTTTGTCCATTCTGTGTTTATAAAGAGTGACCATAATTCTGAATACTTGTTTGCTTCCTTCAAGAAGAGTCCAATCATGCCAAGGGAAAAAATATGCAGAGCAAGGGTTTTTTTTCCATTTTTTTTTTTTTTAATTTAAAAAGTGGGTTTAAATCCTGTCTTACAGGAAGTAAGAAGTCTGTAATCCCTTGTTGGTTACATAAAAGATTAACCCAGAGCTGCTATGCCTGACAGCACTGGCTTCTACTACTCCAGCAGCCTCAGCACAAGCATGATCATGCAAGTTTACATTCTAGGCTGAGCTTCCCAAGTCCAGAGTTTTATGGCACAATATTGTGATGCTGCCATCTGGATATACCCCTCAAAAAGCAAGGAAATTGCTATGCACAGGTGCAACCCTTTCACCTGAGCCTTTTAGAGCAGATAAACAAAGCCTTAGAAAACCCTGATATGCAACACTGCTTTATGCATGATCTCCCAGAATAGAAACAGCTAATTAAAATGAAGTAAAAAGCAGGACTGACAGTCTAGGTTTCTCTATGTATTTAAAAGTCACATAAGGACCTAGAAATAATGAAAGTGTAGAAGTATTAATTATGGGTTCTCTAAACATCATGTCAGCCCAATCATTTCATCAAAATGGATTTTCACTGTTCTGGCAAAACCAATAAAAGTGGCAGGCGTGGGGAGGAGGCTGGAAAAAGAAGCCATAGACTTCAGGACTGTAGCAGTGCTCTTTTTTCCCCTCATTTTTTTCAGTTTTACTAAATATAGCTCCAAGGATGTGCTGCTATTCACACTGAAAACCATTTTGTGAATTCCACCCCAAATGCACTCTGCCACCTGCTGCTACAGCAGAAGTTCTTCTCTCAGACACAGAGCTCTTATGCTCCCAATACACAGCTGAAAAGCTAATTTTGTAACTCTACCACCAAACTTTTGCAGATGAAACACAAGTGTTGAGAGTGCCCAGCAGAAATCAGCCCATCCACCTGGGGAAGGTGTGCCCTCAGTTTCCCCTGACAGTGAGGGGTTGAGTTTCTCCATTTCACACCCGGATTATACACATGAGGTTTTACAGAGTAATCAGAGATTTTAAAATAAAAATAAACATTCCCATGCTGAAACCAAGTATATTAATAGAATAAGTCAGCCACTGGACAGAATGAACATTACCACTGGTGCCAGTGCCAAGCAGTGCATTTATAGTGGAAAATGCTTCCAGTTTAAGATGTTGCCATACATCCAGTCCCTGGTTTGGAGGCTAAGGCAGTACAGCACTGAAAAACATCCAATTAACTTTTCTTCTACACAGAGGAAAAATAATTAGCTTAGAAAATTGTTTCTGCTGAAGCTTGTGAATTCCACCTTAGCAGGTATTACCTAAGTCAGTTTTTCATGGATACTCATAAATGTTACCCCTATAATTCAGTTTAGCTGCTTTATGTTTTTTCTGTAAAATCCTCAGAACTTTAAATTCAGTGACACCTGGGCTGCAGAAACAACAGGTAACATTTTTATTAGAATCTTCTCTTTCTTCTCTGGATGCAGCATGTTTCCTAATATTGCATTTGGTAAAATAAAAACAGGAAAATGCCAGATCTGGCAGCAGAACACAGAGAATCATAAGCACTGTTTGCTATATTAATGAGTAAACAAGCTGAGAAACCACTAGAAGCAGAGAGTTACAGAACCCTTTTCTCTCCAAACACTGAGCACTTCATCCCCCTCTCCCCACGTCACTTTTTCCCTATTATTCACACTGAAGTTCAAATTGTGAAAGGATGTTTCAAACACATCCAAGTGTCAACAATCAGTTTCTAAGTTGCAAACTAGGCCTGAGAAATAGGGTGCTAAATCTTAAAAACATGCATCTGCTGAGTGCTGTATAGAAAACCCTAACACAGGGTTGGGTGTTCTTTTACACTGACACAATTGCTCAGTTTAAGGCCAGTTAAGGTTCCATTAAGATTCATGACGTGATTACAGCTATTGCACTGTGAGGACACCATAAATGACAATTAGGATAGAAATATTTAAAGCAGGAATTGTGAAAAATTTTTAAAAGAGTTCAGCACTGCTGACAAGATTTTGTGAATGAGTTCAGGGATGCAGTGATATTTTTTTTTGGCATTGAATCATGATGGAGTTATTCCCACCTGACTACTGAGAGGAAAATACAAAGTTAAAGAGCCCAAAAAAAGAGAAATATTAAATAACAAAAGATATCCAACATAAGGCCACCAAAATTCTAGAGAGCAACAAAGCCTTGGGAGAATACAATGTCACTAAAAGGAGAATGGAAGGACGAAAAGAAAGGAAGAAATTGTTTATCAGTGATTTATTACAGACTAACTCATCAACACTTCTGCACAGCCATGCAGAAATCTAGAACACCTACGCAGGCTGCTGTTCCTGTTACTTTTACCAGTTTCATTCCTGGATTTCTACAATGCCTCTAAACCACTTCCTTCTCTCCATGATTTACACTTCACAGAGTCAAAACACCTGCTATTTCTAGAGAAACCCTTCACACATGTAATTGTGACCTTCCCTGCCAAGATTTCATGCAGAAGTTCTATTTCACAGAGCTCCCTGTCACCAAAACTACTGCACCTGAAAAACCAGAATTACAGACAAGGTCACAGAAGTAGCTTGGAGAGAAAGATAAGGAGGAAGCAAGAGTAATTGATGAATTTAACAAATATGTTTGTACTCGATGACCTTAGAAGTCTTTTCCGACCTAAATAATTCCGCAGTTCCAAACAGGTGCTTCTGGCACAGGTAACATCACACACCCAGCTGTGGCGTGACTGACTAATAAACGCTTTAACCACCCAGTATGAAATACTCTGCGGTTTCTACGCCTGTCAATTCAAATTAATTGCATTAATTATTAATAGTGTTAATTGCCGAGCCGTTTCCACACTGAAGCCACCGCTGGAGAGCCGCACTTGGGCCCACGGAATATTCCGACCACCACATCCACGCCTCCAGGGTGCCGCGGGAACCTTTCTCTGGCCGTGAGCAGCGTGTCCCAGGCAGCCCCCACTGCCGCGGCCGTGCCCGACCCACGCGCAGCTCCTGCTCCCGCGGGCGGGGACGGAGGGAAGGGTGGCCGGACGGACGGAGGGATGGATGGAGGGAAAAGCCCCCCGCC